>JALIZH010018654.1:17500-72500 GCA_030522465.1 Rhipicephalus appendiculatus | reverse complement strand
AGCAATTTTGCGCCCGTCGAAAATGCGGCCGCCGCGGCCGGGATTCGATACCGCGATCTGCGGGTCAGCAGTTGAGCACCGTAACCACTAGAACTCCGTGGCAGTTGCGCCACAGATGACTGACAGTATCTTAAATATGAGAGCGTTAAGAAAACTGACGGTTTCAATTCACAATCGTCACACCATAATGTGCACTTACTTTCGATAATACTGACGTCTGTGCACTAGCGTGAGTGCGGACGTTGCCAGGCCATAAGTTACCCAGTGTATAGTCACCAGTAGACGCCAATGTAGTGGATGTTCCTGGTAAGGCCACGTTGTGTACACAACTACTGCACTTAACGTCGATACACCTCGTAACACTCTCCTCAGAGCAAAACAAAAAAGAAAGTGAGCATACACAACGCTTAACCAACATCACGGGCTAATACAAAAAAAAAGACATAGCCTTTTTATGCTGGTGCTGGCACTACGCACGTTAGCGGTGACGTTGTTACGCAACTATGAACAACCAGTTCTCACATTTGCATGATTTCTAGAGACGTGAATGGTTATAAAATTCCCACATATGTTTACTGAGCACTACATCCATCCGCCTCGTCACGTTACGCTCATTTTAAAAGTACCACGTCGCAAACTTCTTGATGCATGCTTCGCATATCATTGATTGCCACGGTACGTGGGATCTGCCGAATTTTGTCCTTATCAATGTCGAGTGCTGGAAACAATAAGATGATTCACTATTCCACAGCTCTGAGTCATGTTCTAGGAACAGTGACGTAGGCTACATATTTGTAGTGGCATTTTAGTATTACCTGCACAAATCCATTTGTTCAGCGTTGCTTTCTTAAGTTGGTCTTTGGTCATCAGTTGTTTTGCTGCGAGGGTGTAATGGGCGCTGATGCGAAGGGATGAGGAGGGGGTACAATTCAGGCGGATCTAGCCTTACGAGACGTGCAGGCAATTTCTGCGCCATTTTTTTCTCCTTCAAAAATATGTTGAGAACATAATCATTTTTTCAAGTTGAAGCACAGGCGGGCTAGTGGCGATCAACCACATTTCTCAGCGCGCTCTGATGTTCTACCACAATGGAACACAAAGGCTATTGTAGCCGGTTAACCACGTCATATTAGTAGGCACACTTGACATTCGTCAGTCATGGCCTGGCAGCATAAACGCAGGAATTGTTGCTATTTGGGCCTGTTGGTTGTACATCGAAAATGATTTATAGCGTAAGTAACAGAGACACGAAATGAGACACGAGGCGATCTAATGCTGGCTCGTGTAGCGCTCCCATCCTTTCGTGTCTTATTTTGTGTCTGTGTTTCCTACACTAGAAATCGGTTCAAACAAAAGAACAGGCGCGGAGCAAATTTTGTACTATCTTGTGGGCGCGTTCTGGGTTAACGTGAGCGTTTTGGGCGAGCGGGTAACTGATCGCCTAGAAAAATTTGAACAGCGCGGAAAAAACACGTACGGACAAAAGGCAGACGACGCGGACTAGCGCCGTGCGTGTCGCTTCCCTATTGTCCGTGCGTGTGTTTCCCGCTCTATTGAAATCTTTCTTCACGGTGTAGCCGGTATTTTTCTAGATCAAATAATGGCGACTTACGACTTCATGGTCACTTTGCAACTTTATTCGCAGTAGGTATTCTCGGACAGTTCAAAACGGCCAATTTCGCGCTTATGGACGTTCGTTTCCTAGCGGGACGCTTGAGGCACCCACGAAAAAGCGAGGCCTGTTTAGTCAATGAGAAAGCAATGCGAAGGGTACCCGATTTCGCGATTACGTTCTACTCGTCAAGGTGAAGCATAAGCGTCCTCCAAGTTTTCAGTCAAATGCATGCGTGCGATTCCCACCTTTGGTCTCCTGCCACAGTCCTTCCGACGAAAGACAGAGGCAGCAAACGCTTGTAGCAATGATATTTCTCACTACATGAATTTAACCCCAATTGGTGCGCACATTTTGCACCGGCTGTGCCTACTAATCTAAATCTTCAGACGGCACGGTGCACCGCGCTGCTAAATTATCCCCCTCTTTTGAAGTTACTCTCACAACCCTTACGCCCTTATCACAAGATGCTACAGTTCTCTAACGTGGCTGATAAAATTGAATCATTGCATGATGGTGGGCAGTAAACACCGGCCCGCACCGATACCCAAGTATGCGCCAATGGCGATTCAGTTGGCTGATAACGACGTCACATCTAAAAATGAAAATCACCCGAAGAGCAAGGTGACACAGAAACTTACGGATCTGTTAATTGCATCCCGCCCAATTGCCAAAGAAATCGCCTGATATCTGCAGTAATTTTCTTGTCTCTGAATGGATCCATATCAGACGTTTTATTATTTATCACTTAACAAATTTTTGCGCTTCAAATCGTAAGCAATCAGGAAGCTTAATAATTCTGTTAATGTAAATGTGACACTTTTTACATTATGCACCCGGACTGCAGGCACTAGTTAAAGAAAGGGAAGAAGGTCTTAGTGGGGTGACACCGTGCCGACTCGCACATAATAAAGGCATTTATAGCATTAATACCCGCGCATTTGAGAAACGTTCGGTTAGTTTGGCTGCCTGGACACAAAGGGTTGTTCCTAAATGAAATGGCCGATTCCTTAGCAAGGTCTCCAATAAGTGGGACGATTTTACCGTGTCTTCCAACGTCCGCTTATGTGACGGCCGCGCGATTTCCCTGGCGTAACATTATGGAAGGCCTTCCAGGCACATCAGTGACAAATTCCGCCGAATATCGGCACTTGTTATATCCCTGGCGGAGATCATCTTGTGAAACGGGCAAACTAGAAATGTCAATTAGGAGGCTGCGCTGTCGGTTGCCGAAACTAAGTTTCTACCAACACAGGTCTGGTCAGGCACCTTCTTCATTGTGCGCATTCTGTGGTGAACTGGAAACAATCGATCATTTATTTTTGACCTGTCCTGTCTCCCTGCCGTACGCCCTTCTTTATTGGGATTCTGTCGCTTTCTTTATGGAGGACTATGGTGGCTGTGGATCCGCTGTACATTTATTTCTTCCATTATGCTTATATAGGTTTTATTATTTGTGAGTTAACAAATTTATGCACTTCAAATTGTAAGCAATCAGGAAGTTTAATAATTTTCTTAATGTAAATATGACCCCTTTTATATTATGCACGCGCCCTTCTGTTACTAGTTAAAGAAAAGGAAGAAGGCTTCAGTGGGGTGACACGCACCAGGATGGAATCTAGCTAAATTCTTCTCCTTTAAACATTTCATTAACAATAATTCGTACCTTAATTCAATAAATTACGTAAATATAGCTTCTGAGTAATACATTACAGAAAATACTGGAAAAATAAATTCACTCACTACTCGGCCAATCCCCCTGCATTGGGTATGAGCCATGATGATGAGGAGAAGAAGAAGAAGAAGAACCAAGCATGGAAGCCTACTACGGTGGTGAAAGCTATAATATTGACATGATGCCAGAATCGACATATCCGACGTATGCTCCAATGGAAAGTACAAGCGAGGTACAGTGCCTTTTCATGAGCCTAATTCGCTTGAAGTAGGGCCGCGAGTTACTGTTAGATGCTCGTGAGGCCTCACTTGACCTTAGCAATGGAGCCGTATGCATGGTTGTGAACACTTCAGCAAATAATCGTTTATATAACTTCCAGTTAGCCATCTGAAATTTTAGGCAATGTCGTGATGCACGTTTAACCACAGTGCAACTACCGAGACTAGGACTTGAGGAAGGCCAAACAAAGGGCTGACTTAGGGCTCCTTTGCACCTATGGCTATGCCAGTATGGCACTGAACGCTTGACCAGTTGCGGCCGGGGATCAAAAGGCCCGTCTACGCAACCGATGTTCACATCTGCGTGCGACCTATGCCCGTCGTCACACAGAATTCCAGTCTGCTCGCATATGGCCTGCAATGAGATGACCCCTTAAAATAAGCTGACGTGAATAACCGGCCGCGGCGGCTGCATTTGCGTTGGAGGTAAAAATGCTCAAGGCCCGTGTACTTAGATGTAGGTTCCGCCGAGATCGTGTTGTAGCGCACACGCGCGCGTACTTGTTGCAAATTAAAGCGCAGCGTTGTTGCATCTCCTGTCTATGCTGTGAATGTAGGATAGACTTCAAATTTTGCATTATATCTGAGCAGAAAATTTGAAACATATTACCGGCATTTTCTTCGAATGCTAAAAAACCCTTTCCGAGAAGTATACAGGTGGATATCTGCCTTCATGAGCTTCAGCTTCAGTCACCGGAAATACCGCGGTGGCGTACTAGCGTTTATGACTATTCATCACTGCTAGAAATGCGATTTCCCACACAGGTCTTTCTCAGCCAGCCTATGTCCGAAACCTCCTTGCTAAAGCCAACAGGAAGCTCTCAGGGAAATACTGAACAGTGGAACAACCAGAAAGGTACAAGCTGGTTTGGCATAACATTCTGCCTGATCGTTGTGGTGCCAGGAATCTTGACCAGCGCGGCCGTGACCATGTATTATCTCTCCACCGACTCGGTATCCGAGACGACTCTTGAGGTAAGAGGAGCCTTTTCTTTTACGTGCCAGAGTCAGAGGTACGTAAACATGCAGTTTCACGGAGAAGATATGAAATCCATGGGAAGCGAATACATTCACTTATTACTGTGCAGGTGTATTTAGCCTGCATTGGATTTTATAGCATAGCCATGCGTGCAAAAGGAAATACGCGGATGCCCTCGCGTAGTCAACCATGGTATCACGGCCCATAGAGTTTCCTATAAATACACTAGAGGGAACTCTGGCGCTAGTGTCGATGGGGGCTGCAACACACGGCGCTTCAGCCAGCATGGGAATCATGGGTAGTACACAAATTTGCCTAGTCTTGCCTAGTCTTCGTTCTTTTGGCTGCGTATGGCCCGAATTCGCTTTGCCGCAATACAAAGTTCAACAAAGGTTTAGCAGTTACGCTTCACCACCTTCACCTTTTTAGGCTCACAATTCAAATATGCTCACGAAGTTCACAACGGTCCATCATTTTATCCGAAACTGAACGAAAACGCACCAATAAACAAAGCCACAACTGCGTTTGAAGCCGGGAAGCACGAAGACTAGGCAAATCCGTGTACTACCCATCATTCCCATGGTGGCTGAACGATCGCAGCGCCAGAGTCCCCTCTAGTTAATTTTAGGAAACTCTATGTCACGGCCGTCTTTTGCACGACATTGTCGCCAACTTGGGCTCACTTTAAGGTCATTTCGCTTTACATACTCACCGCCCGACTGAGAATACGCGCAGAAACACGAAATAAAAAAAGCGTAGGGTACTGTGATTTCCTAAAATATTAAGCGACTAAAAAAGTATTGATGTCGCGAGTGTAGTTATTTACAGCTTTTAAATTTCAGGGCTATACTGTCGAAAACCGCGATGTGATTATGAAGGATGGCATGAATTGGGAGGGCAGAATAATTCTCGCGATGTTGCGTTGTTTAATTTCGTCTGAACTCTATGTACACATGTCATTTTGTTCCCATTTTGGTAATATTCCGTGGCTGTGAATGGAATCAACGTCGTCGTGATTAGCAGCACAACACATTAGCTTCTAAGCAGCCACGGCAAGTAGATATGTCAAGTCACTGCGTAGCGCTGTACAGGGCATTCGGAAATCATAACTATGGGGCTACGTACAAAGCTTCAATTCCCTAAACAAGTAGTAAATTAATACGTGACATATTTCCCAATACGCAGCAGTAGCGGTGGAGGTGGCCCTGATGGTTAAAGTTAAATGTGCGAATTTATAAACTCTTTCCCAACGGATTTTTTTTGGGGGGGGAGGGGGGGGTGGGGAGGGGGGCAACAAAGCTACAAAAATGCGGATTTTTTATTTGCGTATTTGATTGTATGGGTTATTAAAGGGACAATAAAGTGAAACAATGACTTAGTTTAGATTAGCAAACTGCACTCTGCGAACTCTAATGCCATATGTTTCAGTATCATAAGTTCAGTATTAGCGGAGAAAATCAAGGTTGAAGTTTTATTTTTAAATTTGCCGGCGTTATCTTTGCGCGAGACGTCAGAAACTCCAAATGTATTTTTCGTATTTTCGCGACATTGGCTGGATTAAATTTTCTGAAACTTCGTATGCTAGGTCTATGGCACCCACAGATGACATTGCGCCTCATTTTTGTCGATTAGAGGCTGCGTAGGACTGTGTAGACGCCTTCAGAATCTATGACGTCCACGATGTTTGGAGCGGGAATCTCAAGGTGGCGTCTCCATCCGCATTTTCTTTTCGCGCGTTTTCTCGCTTACCAAGCGTCGTGTCGCGGTAAGAGTGGTGTTTTCGGGATTGTGAAATTGTACTTAACTAATACACGAAAAATCGTTTTGCCCTTTAGTGTACCTTTAAGCTACTGAAAAACCTATACGCGCTTTAATCGCAAGTTACAAATAAATAATTTTTTTTTAAATATGCAGAGCTAGTACATCACTACTCTAAACCACGCAAACTGTCTTAAATTATCGAGACTTTGAGGCTGTATGTTTATGTGAAATTAAAAAAAAACAGTTCCGCCGCATGGGCGAAGCAATGAATGCGATAGCGAGAAATTGGAATGTCATGCGAAGATCGAACACCGCACCGGCACGATTCTCCTGCGGCGTGGTGGCGTCTGACGCAAGGTGTGGGTTGTGTGGTTTTTTTTTTTTTTCGTTCCACATCACGAGCGGGTACAGAAAGCGGCATCTTTTTCGTGCGCTTCTCAAGGGTAGTTTTCAAATTGAAAGAAAATGTAGGAGCGTTGCGTAATAGAGAAAACGCTCAAGCTTTTGCGAGATCGGCATACCGCCATCGGTAAATGGTGTCCGTAAATAGCTTGCCGTTATTATGCAGGCGCATGCATGCCTGTGTGGGTGAGTAGTCAACGCAGCGCGCTGCGGAACTCATTTCTTACGTACCAGTATTTTTACCAGTACCTGTAAGTCATTTCTTACGTACCAGTATGTGCATTCTGTGCAGCTGGATGTCTCGTGTCCAAATAAAAAAAATTGGGGGGACCCTTAAGCTTCGCCTTTAAGAGCTGAACGCGATAGCGATATCCCGTCCCTACTGCGCACTTCAATCACTTAGTGCATACTGTGTAATGGGTAGTATGGTTTAAACCAGGAGAAATTATGCGTGGCAAATGTGGGAAATGTTTTCGAACTTGCTATGTACCCACTACGTGGTGTTAAGGGAATAGGCGCAGTAATGTGTGTGCCGTTTGTAATGGGTGGCTGGCTTTAAATTATGGCCACATATTCTGACGCCCGGATGGCAATTTACGCTTGTACCACGCAATATTCCTGGGATATTGCATGTTATATTGCGACGCCTATATAAAGGACGCTTGCGTTTGCGAAGCATGGAAGTTATTTTCACTGCATTTCCAAGCAGAGGAAGTTATTTTCACAGTATATCCAAGCAGAGGCATGGCTGTGTGGTAGAACACCTGCTTGCCACGCAGACGACACGGGTTCGATCCTCACTAGGACCCGAAAATTTTTATTATTTCTTTTATTTGCATCTTTCTCGATTTTTCGGTCACGGACAAGATGATGATTTTTCGCTCACAACCAACGACTCCGACGCCGACGCCGACGCCGGAATTTCTGCGAAACGAGCTCTTTAACGCTATCGCGTTAATATGGGGGACATCTGACACTCAAATGAACGCATGACATTCTGGCCAGCTAATCAAAAACACCGTACCATTTACGATGATTCGAAGACGAAAGCTTGTAATTTTGAAGGCGCGGATGCAGTCGAAAGCACGAAAGCTTATATACTGCGTTCGAAGTGGCAAAGCATGGCACTTGCGTGTGCATCAAAGCACTACCTTGCACTACATTTTCGTTGAAGGAACGCTGAAAGCTATTAAGTGCAAACCCCACACGAAGCTTGGGGCCTTCTTCAGCCCAGCTGCGTGTCCTGCAAATGACGCTCGTAAAATAGAATAAGTGGACACCACGATTGAATGCACGGAGTTAGTGTACTTACTCGCGCTCACTCGGCGGATGGTTTTTCTGTCAGACTTGCAAATATCCACTCGCAGTGAAGTTGAAAAAACACCAAACGGGCACGATTCTTGTGGAGCGTCATCGGAGTCGCACGCAGCGCTAAGTAATATCCTCCTGCTGCGCTGCTTGTTTTGGAATCCAAAGACGACTCAGCACTGCTCAGACGAGCTCTTATACGCAGAAGCGGCGTGAGCGGCTTCTTCTTCGTACTTCAAAGCCTTAGAGCTGCAGCTTGCCTTGCTTACTTGGCGCAACCCATGCGCATCGTGGCTGCCGTGGCAGGTCCACCTTCTGGGCTAGTCTGGATGCGAAGGTGTCGGCTCGGCTCGCCAGCACCATGGGTGCGAGATACGCATGCTCTAATGTATACTTTCCAGTGCAATATTTGTATTTGTTGTCAGGAATATTGCGTTTATCGTAGAAAAAATAAACGAGCCCTTCAAGTTATCCTTCTTTTCCTTAAAAAGAAGAGTTATTTTAAAACACGATTGCCGTCCTGTAGGGTAGAAAGTTCAAAGACTTCATCAAAGACAACATTTTGCTGACTTTTCTAAGTAGAGAAAAAAGTAAATAAGACATTCATTAACTAAAAATCTTTTATAAAATCGGACAATAATGCTTGCTTGCATAAAGTGTTGCAGCACAAATGGCCCTTTGAGACGCTGTCTCACTGAAGACGCTATGCAGATTTTAAGGAATATCGATCACATTCAAGCTTGGGTAAAAACCACTCATCATTTCTCTCTACTGTTAAATTTCACATATTTAAATATTTATCTGCGATGCACCTTTACGTAAATTGCAGCGTGATTGAGCGCGCGTTCTTTATCGCTTCTATCGACACTCCAGAACATACATATAGCACTCCTACTTTGCTTACAGATCACAATTCATCGGCGACTGCTATTCTTTCTGGTTGTTTATTGAACAGGAGGGGCTAGAGTCAGGATCATCCGCCTCATCTGGATCATCCGGAGGTGGCATTGTTGTACCTTCGGTTATTGTGCCAATGACGCTACCGCCATCGGTCGCAGCGTTAGAGACAACCACGGGGCAGCCTGTCACTATCAACTATACGGCAGAGTCTCCTATCACTCTTGCGACGCCACCTACAGCGCCGCCTGTACCTGTGACTACGACAACTGTACCGGTGACCACGACGTCTGTACCGCCGACTACGACGTCAGTACCGGCGACCACGACGCCTGTACCAGTGACTACGACACGTGTTGCGGTTACTACGACGTCTGTACCAGCAACTACGACGACCATTTCAGTGACTACGACGCGTCTTCCGGTTACTACGACAACAGAACTGGTGACTACGACGCGTGTTCCGACGACTGTCACACCATCTGGGGCCAACGGCAGCGTTTGCACGACCGAACAATGCCACGCCGTGGCCCAGTGGCTCCGTCAGAAGCTGGACGCAAAAGCGGACCCTTGTAAAGATTTCTACAGCTACGTATGTGGCACGTTCAAGGCGCCCGGACCCGACGTCTTTTCTGAGGTAATCGACGAATTATTACCATTGCGTTAGGCACAGCTTTTAGTGTCATCGGCATTTTCATTGACATTACGACTTATAATAGGTAAAGTAATGGTACAACAAATTAATACTAAATGATTTCTGACGCACATATGGCCCCTTATTGTCGTTTTGTCGTAACAGCTTCATTGTTCGAAGAAAAAGTGAATGTCAAGTCCATATTGGAATTTCGGGTGCTAATTAGGGGATCGCAGTTTGCCGCAGCTGTTTCATGTGAGTTCATTTGATTGCTCATATTCTGTGAGTCGCAGTTATCGGCTGCCGATAAAACAACTTTTTGACAAAAATTTTGCTAAATAAATTTTACTCGACCGTTCATGTTTTGTCCAAACTGTAAATATGTGAATTCTCCGCACGCGTTATTTTATTATGAGGGCATATTTTCTGTAATATTCTACATTTGCAACACGGATTAGCTATTTCTAAACAACAATCCGTCGATTTCACGATTATATTACATCAGTTTGTGGTACCCGCCATGTAATATATGCACAGCAGAATAGATCAATATGCCACATTGCTATACATGCTACATAGGATAGACGTGAGTATGTTTCAGGCGCTGATGAAGTTCCTGCATTTCTGTAGTATCATTGGTGGTATGAGAACATTCTAAATTATCAAATCTTGCTTCGACGCTTTTTTGTCACTTTCTAATGCATCAGTTGGGAGAACCACATGAGAAAACGTAGCGAATTTCGCAAATCAAGTCTTGGGCGTAATATGTTTGCATGATACACAGAGTAGTGCCTGGCAACTATGAATTATTTCTTAGTTGTCTTAGACATATTTCTTACGGAACGTTCTCGATATAATATACTTTAGGTTTTCATTTGTAGCAGAGTTTACAATGTGTTATGATAGTTCATTGGCCTGTCGTCAAGCAACGTCTCGTGACATAGCGCGAAAAAAATCGAGAACCGCAAGTTCGTTTGTCATTTCTTCTTTTCTCTTTCGTTGTTGTTCCGAGTGATACGAGTCATTGCTCGAACTGGTGGCAAGCGTGCGAAAATGACAGGTCATACCCTGTCACGATTCTTCGTTGCGTTTGGGACTCAGTTTGGTAAAAGAAGGCTGTCATATACAAGTGATGAGAATGTTTGTCTGCAGCAAGATAGAGTGTCACGCTACGCTGCAGATAGGACTTGTGCAACGCGATTGACTTTAACGTCACACTACTATAATGTTCGCTTTATAAAAAAAACGTAGCATCATCAATGTACGATTATATACAGTTATTCATTATTTGATCACCCTATACATGCTTCTAGCCAGCGGCAGCCCCAAGGTTAGGAACTTCTACTCAAGTAATAGTTTCCATTGCTTCACATGCATGAGCCACCATATGATTGTGGCGCATGCCGTCGCGGGAAATTCCACAATAAATTTGACCACATCCTTTTTTATTGTTTTTTTATTTTGCGTGGACGGGAATCTCTAAGAACATAAGCTTTACTATTATGTGTGTGTCTTCTGTGTACTGTGTACTTTCAGGTTCGCAAGTCTATGAAAAGCATAATCATCGGGGCCGCCTACGCCGCACGTATTCCAGCAACCGGTCAAAGTGCATGGCAAAAAGCAGTTGGAATATTCCAGGCATGTCTTTCTCTCGCAGAAACAAAGCGCAACGAGGTATGTGTTACAGAATTTCCCCTGGACAAGGCGGTCACTTATTTCACAACGCCAAGTTCATATAAATCTTTTGCCTGAGAGGTATATTCATATTGCTATTCAATTGCTATCACAATTATCAATAAATTATGATTGCCTCAGCGGGGAGTGATCACAGCTTAAGGAACGGCGAAAAGAGTGAATGAAGCTTGCACGATACCTCTCTCTCTCCTGGAAAGATGGCTCAGAGCCGTGGCGCTATTGCAGTCCTTGGTCGACGCTCGCGCGATAACCTTCAAATCGCGGTCACCTGCACAGCTTTCGTCACTGTGGCTGTGTGTCCTGATTCCTCGTTGCAGTCGCTGAGTGCCTCCCGCTGTCATCGGCATGTGGTTCGTCACAGAGAATATGAGCTCTTTCCCGATGTATTAAGAGTAGGTGCTCTTTTACAGCTTGCTTATTGATCCTGAACACGAAAAGGGTCTCGCATCATTTCTTTCTTCAGGATCGCCTTGTCTCGAAAACCGACGTTCTCAGCCAGACTTACCAGCGATGCAGCGCACTCTACAACACTATAGTTTTGCAGTTGTTGACGCTTATACTACTGAAGGCTTTCGGATGCGTGTGTTCGTGGAAAGATGTCATGGTGATATCGTAGGCTGCGACAGTCGTCCTTACTGGTTCGACCTACGTCACGTCGATACTGCAAGTTTCCTGTCCGCTGGAATTGAGCGAAACCACCGGCTCTTGTCCATCCTTCGAACGCTTGTTCGCTTCGTATTGTAGTTCTGTACTCGCGGACAGCTTTTCTTTGCAATGGAGAGGAAGCTATGGCCATTAATGTTCTTGATGTGAATGGTTGCACAAATGAGGCCTGTCTGGTGCGCTTTTTACATCGCCGTAGAAAGTAATGGCTACGCTACGTAAGCTTTGCAAGCTGGTACTCTAATCTACTGTTCACTTGCGGGTGATGTGCCTCGTGCTTAGAGTCATTTATTTGTAGGTGATATGCGTCGTAAGTTATGGTTGTGGGCAGAAAGGGACGAATGCTTAGCGGAGTGCGCAGATTGTTTAGCGTCGAAGCACGAGTAAAAGTGTCGATGTACTAGAACGTATACACTAAAAGAAATTTAAGTACCTCACTCGTGCGTGTTGTGAGCTTTTTCAAATGGCTTCCCGTATAAATAGATAATTATTTCTTTATTGCTTCAGTAGAATGCGTGGAACGCAGTTTTGGGACTACATTAATTATCATAGAACTCGCGCCATTTTACCCTAAGAAGTGAGCGAACACTGCCGCTGTTCCTACTCGATTCCATTACGTGCTTGTAGCAAGAGATAGTGTCCCCAGATGCTGCCGACGAGGAGAGCGATGCGCATATTGGTTGGGAATGCTCTGTCCCGCTGCCTCCCTTGTTGTTCACTGTATTAGACGTGAGTCGGAGCTGGCCAGTCAGTAAGTGAGGAAAAAGCTATTACGCGTTCGATTATACATGTGGCAAACCAGTGACGTAAGTTTCGGCGTTTAGTACGACGTACTATCAATTTTTGCATGTAACGCGTATGTGTTTGTAATGCCTATGTGCTTCATGTTCAAAATACGATGACCCAAGCCCTATTACCACAATGATTTCTCGAAGAACCCGCACCTGTGTTGCTGAGTCTTCGTAGCTTAAAAGCAGAAAAAACCATGACGCAATGGAAAGGATATTCATTTAACCATGGAGGACAAAAAAAGCTAGGAGGGAGAGTCACGCGAAAATTTTGAAGCCCAGCCATAAAAAATTAAAGAGGAGCATGCTGGGAAATGGGCCCCGCTTGTGCAGAACGAGGGGGGGGGGAGGGGGAGCGGCGTCCGAGGAGGTTTGCTTGTGGACGCTAGGCACGCGCGCTCCTCAATTTTTTTTATTGGACGAGCCCACCAGAAAAAGAATTGAAACAGGAACATCATGCGAAGTGATTAGAACGCGAGGAACAAGCGGCTTCGGAGGTGGTTGGCTTGTGGACGCTAGTCGTCTTCCCTCCTTTTTTTTTTCTTTCCTCCATGGTTTCAAAGACGGAACTGTTTAAGCCGACCGTTATTCAGTGCACAGTGAACAGAGAACTATCATTAACCGGCTCCCGCTCTCTTCGTACTCTCCATCTTCTGCTTCTCTCCCAGAACACGTGCGCCAATTTGTCCGGCGTGGGACGGAACACTGCGGATGCGCGAGAAAACGAGCACATAGACTGTGAAAGAAAGAGAGATCAAGAAAGGGAGAGAGAAAGAGACATTTTTGGCGAAAAAATTCTTGACGAGGTCCGATTCGAACAGTCTTACCCTCGATCCCACGATTCGAAAGCGAGCGTTGCAACCACTCAGCTATGCAGACACGCTAGCACAGCGTATCAAAGCCTTGTACAGTATGACGTAGTATAGTATAGTATAGTATAGTATAGTGTAGTATACTATAGTATAGTATAGTATAGTATAGTATATTATAGTATAGTATATCAATGCTTGGAATGGAAGAGCGCGTGAGGAGAGGGAAAGAAAGATGGAGAAAGCAAAGTACCACATAGAAAGAAAGAGTGAGAGAAACAGAAAGAGAGTGAAATAAAGTAGAAACTTGAAATAGAGGAGATGTAAATGGAAGAGAAATAGAAAAACTGAGGCAAGAAAAACAATACATAGAGATACAGAAATATAAATATACAAACAAATATACATAGAACGAGCAGACAGATGAAAGAAAAAGAAAGAGAGAAATAAAGAGAAACAAAGAAGGTTGCCCAGCTCCGCACTTGCTTCAGGCTTGGCTCCACTAGTGCGAAGCTGCCTGAATTTTTTTCTCAATAGGTTCTGAAGTAAATTCCTACTCGATAACAAGACGTGAGACGAGTCTGTACTGGAATATTGTTTCTATTAACCATTAGTGGACCTATGTTTCTCGCAGACGAAAGAGCTTGTGGACTGGATGATTTCGATAAATCTGGACCTAAAAAATAAGACAGCACTGGACACCGTTAATCCAAAGGACATGATGGTGCGCTGCTCTCTCGACTTTGGAGTCCACACCATCATTACCATAGTCGCTCTGGACGAGACTTTCGTCAGAGGCAAACGAGTGATGTCCGTAAGTCATTTTTACGCAATCTGTAAGAGCTTTGTGTACCTTGTAATCAAGGTACTCGGAATACTTTAACAAAATCTTAGAAAGAGACAAACAGATAGAAGATACGAAAAGTGAAGATGCGAACAAGAACAGATGTGCGGGGGGAATGTTAAAGACAACGAGATAGAAGCAGCTTCTGCGCACGTTCCCAACATCGTTGCTATGCCAGTCACAAGATTATAGCTGTCGACACTAGAGTCATTTGTATAGTACAATTGCTCGCAGGACTACCATAACGCACTGTTGAAGACTTCTGCTGCGACAGGTTGTGAGAGCATTAGTTTAAAGTTATCTCTTCTCTCAAACGTTTGTCGTCAATACGTGGTACCACTGTCGTGATCGTTCTTGTTGAAACCATGTTTGCAAGACAGGTTCGGCACATAAGAACGATGTGCATCCATCGCGCCGGTTCATGACAGTGATAAGCAAACGCAGCGGTTATCGCTTTTCCTGCCATAAGCAACAAGTTCGTCATCGCACAGCCACCACCGCCGTCGCTGTCCGGTAGCCTACTAAACGGCAAGGTACAGTTTTCAGCAAGCTTAAAACGAACACCCCGACGCCTGACCTGGAGGATATTGTGATTGGACTACTTTGGACTACTTTGACTGATGCGAGCGGAGAAGCTCTGGGCGCAGTTGCCGAGATGATGCCGCGGTAGGCTTGGATAGTATGTCGGCATGCATAGCTAACAGGTCGACAACAGAACCCAAAGCTACGCGGCGCTAGCGTCAGTCAAACTGTTTGAGGATAGTCTGTGGAGCGTTCGTGTTATGCTTGCTGACGACAGTACGCTGGCGAATGGAATGGTCGTTTGTAGGCGGAACGTTAGGGAGCACTGAAAATACGGCGAGAAAGCGGGAATGTCACGTGCTATATATTTTTTTATTTTGTAGGCCATCTGTGGCATGCAGAAAAAAACAATGATACATAGTAGATAGCGAGTTCGAAACTATCTAAACGGACGTTTTTTAATCCGAACTACAACTCTTTCATTTGAATTTTTCGTCCACCTTTCTTGTTTTTGAAGTACATTGAATGAGAACTCTGTAAGTTAATTTAGCAGAACGTAAACAATCTGCGACTTATTCTATGCTATAGTCAGCAACAGGCATTTGGTCGAGTCATCATGAACTGCGCAGGCATAATTTAAACTCTTGCTCGAGTTAGCTTGGGACACCCTGTGTGTCAACGAGAAGCAACAATTGAACGGATTCTCGATTTTAACTGACCTGGCTGTAAATCAATGCCATACTAAGAGCCAAGTCTGCAAACTTACATGTGCTCCCAACTAAAACGCACCATTATATGTTGAGTAGTTGAGCACATCGTACAGCACCAGTATATAATGGGAAACGGACAAGATATTGCCACCCGCAATACTGCATTTGTATGTGACCGGGTTTTACACACACGCACGCGCGCGCGCACACACACACACACACACACACACACACACACACACACACACACACGCACGCACACACAAACACACATGCAGTTAGATGTGTAAACAATTTGCAGCGCAGGCTGCGTCGGAATGGGTGGGAACCTACATGATTGCTTTAGACATTACTGATCGATTGCGCACAGGAAGCGCGTAGCTGAGTATTTTTACAGCGAAAGCTGTTATGAGATCACAACAACGGTGCCGTAGTTGTCCGCCGCCGCCGCCGGTGTCCGTAACCGCTATCGCACGAAATAAGAAAAAAAACTTTTAAGAAAAAATGTTCAGGATGGAACGGGGTTCGAACCTGGGTCCGCTGCCTGCCAGCCCAGTGTTCTACCACTGAGCCATGCCTGTGCTCGAAAACCCGGCGCAGAAAAACCCTATAGAAGCATTAGGTCGGGAAGGAACCGCGTTAACATGCGCAATATAACGTGGCAGAAGAGTGAAACGACAACCAGGCGTCACACAATATGAATTGCATTACGAGGGGGTCGTTGAATGCTTCCAACCCATTACAAAGGGCTCAGCCACAATTCTTCGTCGTCATCAGCCACCGAATCAATTAATGGAGTAGTGGGTACCTTGCAAGCGTACTTGTATTAGTAGCCCCAAGATAGATTGCAACGGGTTTTAGAAATGGTGCTCTCCCAGCTTTCGCTGTGACTGTGCTGCGCGTTCAGCGCAGGCCTGGCGGTTTTTTTTTATTCATTTACTCAGTAATACTGTCAATCCCGTCAGGGAATTTTACAGGAGTGGGCATATAGAGAATGCAAACATTGTGAGTACACATTTACAAACTTACGCGATAGTTACAGAGTCTTACTAATGATAACCATAACACATGATAATCATTAAGGACTTATGTTATTAAGGAGTGGAAAAAAAGATAAAGCAAGAATACTTTGTCTAAGTTACATATCGAATACCGCAAAAAACATAACACAAAAGAAATAGGAAAGGAAGCAGGTGCTATAAATTGATGACAACTCTGTCATGTTACATCACAAGTATCAAATATACAGCGAAGACGGACAACGATAAACGCAATAGTGATAGCGTCACTAACGTGTCGCCGACTGTTTATTGCGCAGCTAACGAGCACTGATGATAAGGCGACGGTATTGTATAGCGCATATGCTAAATCTACTAAATCCGATGATCAGAAAATCGACGACTGACGACAGCGCTCGCTACTATTTTTGCATTGCAAGTGTTACTTCTTCTCCTGGCTGCGATGTCGGCCATTGAAAAGTTCAATCATTACTGGCTTGAGTATTGCGCTCTTCGCTGTCACGACCACGACGCAATATTGCGGCACCGTCGGCACGGGAGTGCCATTCATGCGACAATATATTGTCCGTGCTCATAATTTGTCGGCCATGCTGCGCTGTAGGGCGTGATGCTTATTCGTTTTTGCTTAGGTAGTAGTATATTTAGCCTATGCTGCACCACGCACGACCAAATGCCGGGAAACGCAGGAATGGTAGCCTGAATTTGTTTACATTTTATATCCAGTACGTGTGCTGTCTCGTAGCTATGCATACCTTTCACACAAATAAGAAAAAAAAGACTAACCTAGTGCATGTACTGTTCGTAATTTTGCCGACTTCGTTACACGAGTGAGCTGGGGGGTAGTGAGGTCAATCTCTGATCTGGAAGTCATATTTCAATGCGGGAGATAAAAGGCAGAAAGCAAAAAACTAACAGAAACTATCCAGGCAAATTGTTTTATCCGTACAATGACGAGTCTGATGTAGTCAGTAGTTGTCCGGAGTTCTCACAACGACGTTTCTTATATTTACGCTGTAATTATACTCATGTGGCACATAACAACTACTAATGAGCGCGTGCGCGTTTTTTAATTGATAGATAACGTCTGTATTTTCGCCAGAAAGAACAAAAAAAAAGGCACTGTGAAGATGATTCGGCAGTTCTTTCCGTGATTTATAAATATCGATGTAAATTATCGCCTCTTTACGTGCGAGAAGCATCATTTTAAGAACAACAGTAATGTTTAACGAAACATGAAGACAGTGCGGTTTCCTGGTCTCTGACAGCGACAAACGAGGAGATATCGCTTCTTCCTGCTGCAGCGTAATACACGATCAGGCATCAAAATCTAACCCGTCTGGGCTATCGCTCGATCCAACTTTGCCATCTGAGTAGTAAGTCTTGCTGTTCAGATATTTTTTTCGCACGAATACATAAGCGGCTACTGCAGCGATTTTATCCTGCGCGGCTGATTTGGCGGAGCCGCTTTCCTAAGCCTTCGCGTATAGATGGCGGCAGTCACCATAGGAGTTAAATTGGGCTGTCGACGGGCAACCGTCAGTGGCGTGAGGTGGACTAAAACGTGTATAATGTTGTACACTATGAGGGCAGTAGGAAACGGTTGCCGATAATAATTTTTATGGGGTTTTACGTCCCAAAACCATGATATGAATATGAGAGAAGCCGTAGTGGAGGGTTCCGGCAATTACGATCATCTTGAGTTCTTTAAGAAGCGGTTACCTACGTTAATATTACCTGTCTTCTTGCAGATGGGCTACAGCGAAAGTGACGAAGAATGGCAGTCCTCGCGGATATATGCTCTACCAGAACGGTCCATGGCCATTTACGCAGCCATCCTGCGCTTGTACGGCTTCGATAAGCCTGGTGCTACCGCTCTCGCTACAACAATTCAGCTCAATCGAGACAAGAAGTGAGAAATTTAACTTTTACATGTAGAAGCTATTCCGACGTCAGTGCGAGAACAGCATTTCGTAGTAAAATGGGGTCAGGCCAGGCCACTCTTTGTGGGGACGTGGATGCAGGATATACGTACACTCGCCGACCATAGTGTGCGCTAAAATAGATGGTAAGCATATGCGCAGGCCAAACTGACCGCGATTGTCTTTGCGGCCGTCGCCAATCCCGGGACCTGGTATTGCAGGCCACAGATCGCAATGCAATCCGTTATACCCTTGTTACACAGGCAGACTCAACCGCGGTTAACGTAACCTCCGTTACGCGCAATCGCGGTTTATTTATGGTACACAATGTGCGAAACCGCGGTCACACCGCTAACCGCGGTTGTAGGAAGATGAGCTGGGCAACCTCGGTTTGGCGGTTAACCAAGGAGATGGTGGCGTCCATGGAGGATGGGTTAGCCACCTTAACCAAGGACGCTTTAGCGCTGGTTAACATCAGCGAACCGTGGTTGGCGCTATAACCGGGGTTCAACATGGTTAACCGTTGTTTGTCATGAACATGGTTAACATTTTTCAGTATTTTTTTTACATCAATGTGTTTTATCATTTAAAAGTGTCGTCTCACATCGTCTCACACCTCAAGAACAGCAGACGAAGCTTACCTTTGCGCTTCCGCTGGGGCGGCTACGGTGCCTTTAAAACGGCGTTCGCCATCAGCCTATCGACAATCATTTTTGCAAAAAAGTCCAATGAGATAAATTAAGAAAGCCGAAAATATTTTCTCTCAGAAGAGTTAATGTCCGAATCGGCTTCAAATTGCCACTTAGCACAATTCCTTTCCTCTAAGCATGCAGAAGAGAGCAAATGATTTGGCCATATCTGTGGATGAGTAAAAACCTTTTTTTTTTTGTAGCTGGCTTGAGCGCGAGAATTTGTCAAGGCTACCTATTCTGTTGACACTGTTCTTAATAAAAGGATGATAAATAACGCAAATGAACTCAACGATTCGCATACATTGGGGCTTTGTCCACTTTATTTATCGAAGGCACGATATACACGTCTTGGCTTTACAAGCGGCACTTTCTTTCTTATCGTAGTTTACACCATCGTCAACAGCAAAAGCACATCCCACTCCCCGGTTGTGGTTGGACCAATAGCAGGCATGGGGCGAAGGACGCACCCGCACATAACGGGAGGTACGTCAAAATTTTCAAGTTGTTAGCCTTTACGTACCCAATAAACTTAGTCCACAATAAGTTGATATGATCTAGACGCGTTTAGAAATTTTATTTACGACCTATGCGAATCGCTTTAAAAGTTGAAAAATAATCATACACTCGATATCCGCAGCAAAAGAATGTTTTGCTTCAAGCGCATCGCGTTTTCTTTTTTAATGTACCAGTGTTTCATGTAACCAGGTGCAGCTGCTATACTGCATGCTTCTGTTTACGCGGCTTTCAGCTGAATGGGCCTCAGCATTTGCGAAACACACCAACAACATCTACCAGGGCGACGACTTCATATTGTATACGAATGATTTACTCGACATTGTCTGGCAACTTTTTGACTATATAAACACGAGAGGGATTACCTACCTGATTGCTTGGAGCCTGTTCCGACAGCTGTCGACATACACGGATGCGAGGTTATTACTGGCCCAACATACAGCAACCGACATTTGCTACATGCACGTGGAAAAAGTCATGAATGTCGCATTTGCGGCCTCCTACCTCCACTTCGGTATGTCTGCCTTTTTTATTTTTGTGCTTGTTTGGCCGCTTTGCTCCTTTCTAGTCGTGAATGCCGAAGCTACGAAAAAAAAAACCAAGAAGCCACATCTCTCCAATAAACAGCATATACACAGGGTGTTTTTTTTAAGCAATACAGATTTTTCCTTAAAAAGCTATAATAGTTAGGCACTTGTCGCCTTCGCAGCCAATTGCTAGGCCGAGGCGGAAAGATTTTACCACTAATTAGATTACTCAGAAATTGCTAATTAACAAAAATATTTAATTATTTTTTAATTATTAATTGTAGTGCAATTGTTTATATAGGGAAGTTGTTCTACGTCACAGTTTATGGTTAGCCCGGCGCGCCCGGTGCGTCAGTTTCGACGTACCGGGCGCGCCACGTGCTGCGTCAAGCCGGAATTCGACGATGGATCTCTCAAACTACACGCGATATTTTCGATTTTTATAAATTGGGCTTGCCATAAGCTGTGACGTAGAACAACTTCGCCATATAAACAATTGCCCTAAAAGTGATAATTAAAAAGTTAATTAAATTATTTTTGTTAATTAACAATTTCTGGGTGATCTATTTAGTGGTAAAATCTTCCCGCCTCGGTCTAGAAATGAGCTGCGAAGACTACAAGTGCCTAACTATTATACTTTGAAGGAAAAATCTGTATTGCTTAAAAAAAAAACAACCTGTATATACACATATATATATATTGCCACGCGCGTTCCTTATTTTCGCGTTTGCTGTATTCGGTTTCCGCCCACAAAGACTGTCAGTAACGCTCGGCGCAGACCACGCCTTAGCATTCTAGAAGCTTCGCGATTATTGTAGATCGTTTTGTTAAGATTGCGCGCAAGACGCGACCACTCGAGATTATTCCAGAGCTTGCGCGATGTCCAGTGATAAGGCTAGAATGTTCGACGCGTGATGCATAAAAGCCGGCGCGCTCCAACGATGTTCAGTTCATCGACGGCCGACGCTACGTTCGCCGCTATCAGTGACAGTGCTTATTGCTGTATTCTGACTTTCCGTTTACCGGCCACAAGTTCGGCCTAATAAAGAGTTTCTTCTTTGGAACGCCGGCTGTTGCCTTCGTCGACGTCACGACCACGTGACAATATTATTTTGATTTATTTGAATTTAGAACGAGCAGGAATTCGAACAGTCCAGGCGCTTATTGTAGAATCTTCGTGAGCAACAGCCATAAAAACGTAATTATCCTGCCTGCTTGCCAGCGCGTCGGATCATATCAGGCTGGTTGTGACGGACACGTCATCCGCCACAACTGTCCGTAATAATTTCCACGCTTATGCATTGTACCCCTTAGTTATAAAAGACGTATATGCGTCTCACATATATGCGTCTCACGACCATTTTTACTTGCGCTAAAGATATCGATGACCTACAACAAAAAATTAACGTTGATCTACATAACATAAGTTCATCGGTGTCGAAAGAACATGTTAAGAATTAATCCATCGAAAACCGTTTTCATGGTCTTTCATTCCCAACCGACAGTACTTTCAAAATATATATCTGTACGTCTCGACGATAACTTAATACCAATGTCTGATAGCACAAAGTTTCTTGGTGTAGTTCTCGACAGGCATATGAAGTTCAATCTTCATGCGCAATCACTCATTCGCAAGATAACCTTTGGAATACGCGCCATAATCAAAACTCGTTCATATTTTCAGCCACACATTATCCATTCCCTTTATCACGCGCATATTCATAGCCATCTATCTTATTGCATATCAGCTTGGGGCAACACATATTTCACCCACCTCTGCCAACTTCAACGCATGCAAAATCAAGCACTTCGTCTCATGACATTCAGCCATTTCTTAACCAATGCAACTACACTTTATCACAATTTAAATATCCATCCTCTTCATCACCTCTTTCAGCTGAAGTTATCAATTGTGATGTATATGCTTTTTCGGTGGTATTGTACATATTGATGGCATTGTCGTGGAAAGCTTTGTAAATAACAACGTTACTAGGTTTTCTCAGCTTGATAATCGTCTTCTGCCTAAGGTTCGCACGAACTACGGTAGGTTCACCACCACGTTTACGGGAATCAAGCTGTGGAATTCCCTTCCTTACATCATTAAATCATCAACCACGGTACATGCATTCAAAAACCAAGTAAAGAAATACTTTTTGCAACAACTGTTTTCATCCTAGCAACTGATTTTTGTTTGGTACATGTTATATTGCTGTTTTGTTTTGTATTGTAATTTGCGATTGTTTTTCAATGTTACCTTTTTCTTTTTGTCTGTTACACATATACGCATTTTCGCTTTCGGACTTTTGTTTTTCGCGCTGTTCATTTTTCTTTCTACCGAAGATAATGTAACCACTGATTGATGTACATCTTCTTTCCCGTTCACATCATGTATGGGAGCCCCCCCCGACAGTTTTTAACTTTGGGGCTCCTTGTGTATTACCAGTTTTGTATGCGCTTTTCTGTAATATCGTTGATGTTGAATAAACTTGAACTTGAACTTGAACATTACTCGGGAAACAGATGCTGCAGTGGTGTGTCAAGAAAGATCGTAAGCGCGCCTATTGTCATTATGGCATCAACAGGCAGGAGGTAGTACTTCACCATTAGATTTAAAATAGATACGCCGTAATCTCTGTCAGTGTGCGCAGTACTGATTCTTTTATAACATTTCGTTAGCGTTGGATCTCTGGCATATAGAATGGAGTATTCGGCATTATGGTGATTGGTATCTCTGTTCTCTGTAATATAAGGGCTATTCAGCTGTCGTGAAGTAATGCCAGGAAAGTTACTAGCACAATTTATGCGTGGATCACTGGAGTTGGCGTTACATTTCTCGCAGTTAAGCGACGTAGTCGCTGCGATATCGAGTGTCCCAAGCTAAGCGCTCGAGGGGCTACACGGACATTCGAGCGCACACTCGTGCCGAAGTATTACTTGAAAGAAGCTCCGTCCTCTTCCTCTTGCTCCGTGTTCCGTCCTACCCACATTCTCTGAAGTTTTTTTCTTTCTGTTAATCGTCCAGCCAGTCCACCTTTTCGAACAAAAAAAAAATGACTCATATAGTAGTGCTCGCGTAGCACTGGTACCTGTACAACATATCCAATATATAATTGATACCTCTACAAAAGAGCACTCCTATGACCGCATAACATATCGAAAGATCTTATTACGTAAGCGCCATCAATACGTCAGCTGATGCAGAACTGCTAGAATATTTCAGAGAGCAAATTTTCGGTAGCGGGGCAGCCTTTCGAATTTCGCGAAATGTCGTCTTAGTGTGGTTTGCCAGAAAAACTATTCTGACAGTATGTTTTTTGCTTCCTATATTCAGAGGAGGTGTTTGTGTAAGGTGTTCCAGGATTAATCATCCCTTCAGCGAAGGTGGCTACGTTTGTGTACCCAACTTGTTTGCACTAGTTCTGCCGACTTGTGGCCAAAGGAGAGGAATATTTTATCTCATTTGACGAATTGAACCGTCTGCATCGTCAATATGGCTTGGCTTAACCTCAGTGTGCTGCGTATGACCGTAGCTGATCAACTTGATGAAGCACCACGAAGTTCGACGGGTCGTTCGACGTGCCGCGTACAGAGCCAACATGAAAAGTATTAATTTTCTTTTCTCGAAATGAGCGAAACCAAAAACTTATTGTGCACGCATGTCATATCTACGACCTAATTCTTTTTATGTCGAAATGGAACATGACTGACTGCAGAATACTTAACTATTTAATTACATCTTATTACCATTACTTACTGAAACTCGCATGAAACAACTGTACTTCATTTTTTCCTCCTTGGAATGTAATTGAGGGCCTTGCAATTACGGTATGTGAATTTGAAACACACGTCGATGGTGATTCATAATTCTGGCCGTAATGGGGTAATATTACTGCAGTTTTCCTACCGTATACGTCTTCAAAATTGCTGCCAATGTGTTCTGTTTTTGCATGTTCTTCTTTTTAGTATTTCGACAAGTATAAATACCTGAGTAACGAAGGTGCATTTTGCGATAAAAATATTTGCAGGCCACTGATGTTTCCAGTGTAAAGATAATAAATCATATATTTAAGAAAATAGTTTTGGTTCACGATGAGACGAAATTTATACCAACTGGTGTTTCATGCAAAAATTATGTTTACACGTTAGACGAAAGGAAATGAGTAGTTCTCTTTATATTGCAGCAACTTCGCACATTCAAATTTTTGTTTTAAAGAAGAAAATATTTTTTGAAGTTCTACATTGGTGGTAACGGGGAACAACAACGTGAAAACTGCTAAATAACCAAATGGAATAGCAGGGGTCGATGGGGAATTTCAAAAATATTTTCGTCCTTGAAAAATTGTAATGGTAATACGTGTCATATAGGAGCTGTCTTTTTTTCTTTCGATTGAGGCTTAAAGCTGCTTTTAATCGTAAAACCACATGGTGTAAACTGCGACTCAATGGGGACAAAAACGATTTTTTTTTAATTCGAAATTTTTTGCGTAAAATTTATTAACTTCAATTGTCAAAAATATTTCCACTGAAATTGTGCCTTCTGCTGAAGAAGTATTCATTACTCATATAATTGTACATAGCGCAACATCATAAAAGAAAAAAAAATGGCAGCAAAGAACAAATTGGCAAAAAAGCTGTAGGCGTATATGGCAGAAAAATATGCAGTAATATTATTGAGCTTCAAACAACGTACACAAAAGGCCTTTGCTTAATATGTAAGCTAAATTTGGTTTTGAAACAAGAACCGATCCTCTCAGAATATGTTTTCTTGCAAACCACATTCAGACGTTCTTGCACGAAATTCGCATGTGTCTCACGCTACCAAAAAATCTTTCTCTCCAAAATATTAAAAGTGATTCACTGTTTTCAGTGCCCTAAATATGTACCTTATTTTCGGGCAAACTTGAGATGGCCTCCAGAATGGCTGGGCCATTTGGCGTGAAATGACTCTAGAGGAACAACCTTAAGCCTTAATAACATTTTTGCGCGGGCAAGTTCATACGAATGCGTAAACACTACCTTTGGGCGCTAAAACAACAGGCTTAGTGAGAAAGGCGGCGCACAGAGAGCCAAGTGTGTTCTTGTGTTTCTGTCTTCGTCATTGTGTTAGCTCCTAAAAGGGTTGTTAACTTTTGCCGCAATTATAGGTGCCACGCGGTTCATTGAAAAACAAAGCACCGAGTTCTTATTGTTATTGGGAGATTAGAGTTTATTTTAAGTAAGTTTTTAAACGAATGTCCCAGCTTTCCGGTAAGCGCGAAGCAATGAATGCGATTGAAACCAAGCGAACGGTCATACCAAGTAAGTGCAAGAGCTAAATATAGTAGCATGCTACCAGGCTTAATTACTAAGCCAACTGTAATAAACCAAATGTAAGCCAGGGGTAACTAAGCGCAGGTGTAAAAATTGACGGCAGATCCACGAGGTGAATGATGATGAAATTGGGCGAAGCTCCTAGAAGTAATCATCGGTTAAACCGTGAAATTTCTTCCGTTAATTCGCCCGATAAAAATGACGTGAAACGATTGATTAAATATTTTATCAAACTTTTATTGCTGGTTTCCGTTGTCCTTTCATTATGACCGCTTTGTGGTCGGTGAAATGTAAGCTAAGTGGTTCTTGCACTGGTTGCAGCGGAATCCTTATCCATACGAGCACACACCGACGGCAACGAGCATCGTCAACTACAAACCTGTATCGCGATATGGTTTTGATTATAAAACCATTGCTTTAGAAAACACCTGGCGTCTTTCGTTGAGCAGCTGGCGTCTTTTCGTTTTGCTTAGGAACATCTGGCGTCTTTTCGTTTTGCTTTTAGAAAACATCTGGCGTCTTTCGTTGGTTTATTTCATCAATCAACGGCGTTTTGAACAAAATTTTTATTGTTTAATCACGCACAGGAGAAATGCCAATGGCTGCTAATGGGGAATGAGAGACAGAAGAATTCTGCTTTTAGTTAACGCGCACGCTGCGAATTTTTTATTGTTCAACAACGCACAGGAGAAATCTCCCACCGGCACCACCTTGGAGGTCAAAGCGTAAGACTAGTTACGCACTACGACTACGACTACGACGAGGGACGAGGGACGAACGGGTGCCGCTTTAAGGAGCTTCGCCCCTAAAAATCACCCCACAGCGTCCAGTGAAGAGACCATCGTGATATTAATCACTTTATCGCAGTTCGAGTGCTAAGACCAGCACATATCGCTGGTGTAGGCGAAGGGAGGGAACAACCCCTCCCTCACTCCCGAAGGTAGTTATGCTTCATGAACACTAGCTTCTATTAAGCATGCTAATTTGGCAGCCCGCTACAAAGCTCTTGGGACGTGCAAATAGGTTCCACCCTGCAGGTTTGATTGGGCGCAAGTAGAGTCTGTCGCTTCTGGCCCCATGTGATCCTCAATTAGTGTGGGAAATACGCAGACTGGCGTGCATACTGCGTCGGATGCTGCCCTGCCCCATTTCAAGCTTTCACTTTCTTGCATGGGCGTTGATTTCAATACCGTTAAATAATAATAAAAAACGATTCTCATTTTGTTTTGACGTTTGGAAACCAGTGACCAACCAAGAAACGGCAAAGAAGGCCACGTCAGTGGTACGAAAAATACGCGAGGCATTGCGCACAGCTTTGAACACATCAAGCTGGATCACAGGCGGTGTGCGGCGAGTTGCACTCAGGAAGCTCAGCAACATGCAGGACTACGTGGGAAGCCCTAACCACCGACTGGACCCTGCCAAAATCGATAATTTTTATGGTAAGCACCTAATACAAAATAATATGAATCACGCGAGAAATATCCACGAAACGTTTTGTAAGCGTCCTTTGTATACTTCGGGTTCCGTAAAATTGATGTCTCGCGTGAAATGCATCACATACGCCGAGAGAACGGTGCTGGTTTTTTCTTTTTTTTCAGAATTCTGCGCAAACTGATTTTGGTAGTGCATACAACCCAATAAGTAAAGCCATTAAATATTTTGACATAACCACTTCATTTCAGTTCAGTTGAACTTATTCGGTCACTGCGCTCTTGCAGACGCTTGGCTTCTACTAGGGTGCAATGTATATACGTAATGGTGTGTCATGCACCACGATCCCCTCGAAAACTGCAGGAAACTTAGAGTGAAACATAGAGAAAAACTTTTATCCAGTTCTCTATTTTCCAGTAATGTATGAGAATAGCCGAGTCGAACCACTTCATAGTGATTCTAAAGCACACAGCTATCTCAACGGTGCAGTCTGGAGATTTAGGTCGCGGTTGCAAATTCTGAAAACCTGAATTTGCGGTTCGAGCTTGTTGCAAAATGTGCACTTTTTGAATTATGGCTAAAAGAAATGTCAGAACACCAGATTAGGTGGTCCATCTCAAACATTAGCCTACATCAAAAATGAAGTTGCACTGGCCGCGCAAGACAGCGACGCTGGTCGATCCAG
The DNA here is from genome assembly GCA_030522465.1 of Rhipicephalus appendiculatus. NCBI lineage: Eukaryota > Metazoa > Arthropoda > Arachnida > Ixodida > Ixodidae > Rhipicephalus > Rhipicephalus appendiculatus. Next base: position 44,824 of record JALIZH010018654.1, on the reverse strand, counting down.
TGGCGTTTTTTGGCTATCTTAGGTTTCAACTTAGCACAATTATTACTGAGCTAAAACTTCGCTGTTGCTAAACTGAAACTTGTCTACAGCTATTACCACGCTATAACTTGGCTCGGTCTTGACTGGGCTTATGCTAGGCTTTCTTTCTGGTTGCGTCAATTGCATCGACCAGTTTCACTGTTAGAACATTTGGACGACAATTGCAAGCTTGAACATTTTATTAACCTTTTTGCGATAGGAAGGAAATGAAAAAAAAACGTACGGAAACGAGATGAAAAAAAATTTTTCGCTTTATTTTAGAGTTTTTTTAATGAATAAAATCGTACATATCGATGAAGTGGATGAGCTTGAAAGACGAAGACAAAGAAGAGACGGGAGTGTGTGTCCCGTCTTTTCTTCATCCTCGTCTTTCAAACGCATCCACTTCATCGACATGCAGAACCAACTGGCCCAACTAAGTGCATTGACAAAATCGTACCATTACTTTCAAATCAATGGGGTTCTTTTGTTTTACCAATCACACGAGTAAGAGATAACTTAAAGGTGACTTCACCGAATGACAATAAAATGAAAGCCGAGTTACAAATGGCACAAAATGGATAAGTATGCCCATCTAGTTTCAAGGAAGGCAAGTATGACGAGTGTAGTCTTCAGTAGTTCCGCGCGGGACGAAGTTTTGTTGATGACGTGTACTTTTGCCATCGGTCATTTTGTTAGAAAATCTCATGAGTAAACAAGTCTGTGATGGTCAAAGGGTAACATTTTACCCCCGCCCCATACAGTTACATGACCATTTATCTTCTAACCGAACTCTTTATTGCCGATTACCAATCATAGCCGTCGCCTTCATCGTCCTCTTGCCGGAACACCTCTTCGTCCCCATCGATGCTACACAAGGACTCTTCATCATCAAACGTTTCCTAGGCGACACCAATTTTAATCTGGCACGATTTACGATCTGCTGCTGCGCGGCGCATGCGCGGCTCAGCGCAACGTCACTAAGCTGCCACGGTTATGAGGCCTGGCGGCTCCTCCGTCGGCTTCGGGGGGGATGCGGCTTCATCGTATCTGCGGCTTGGCTTGACGTCACGGTAGCAAGGCACGTCCAGGCCACGTGCTGCGCAGCTGTGACGGTTACTATGCCAATTGTGCGGCTAGGTTTCCTCCGGAAGACAGCAGTTTGCCTGCTTTGACTGTCAGCTTCGCTGCTAGAAAACGCTCCAATGATATTGCGATGTGTACGGCTGTCAGGATAATTTATCCTACCTCGATACTCTGCTGCACACTATAGGAGCCAAGCATCACAATAGCTGTATTATATGCGTTCAGTTTCCGTACTAACTAGTAGAGGTAGAGCAAAGTGATCAATCCTTGTGACGCTTATTTGCATTACATCCTACAGATACAGTGCCGAACGTGGACACAAACAGGTTTTTCGAAGCGTATAGGTCAGCATTACAAGCATGGGCGCATCGATCGTGGAAAGACGACAAGACATATATCTTTGACGAAACGAAAGTGAACGCTTACTATGCAATAAATTTGAACAAAATGGTGATTCCCGCAGCTGTGCTTCAGCATCCATTTTTTAATGTCGAAGGTCCTCCTGCTTTGAACTACGGCGGCGTTGGCATGGTGAGTAATGTTTGATATATACAAATACTGTGATAATGGGACGCGTTTATTTACATGCTGAGAAATACAGATGTACAGCTCAGAGGAAAAGAAGTTCGCGAAGCCTCTCGCGAGCCGGTCCAGCTTCGTCCTTCTCCTCTTGCTGTAGTCTCTGCTAGCACGGTTCAATTCGCCGTTAGCATACAATGCCTACGGAACGAATCAATTAGAATGTTGACGGTTATAAGGCTTAATGCGCGCGACGCGCGTCAGATGTATTTATCGAGAAGCTGCGACAAGTGGCCGTGATGCTAGAGATCACGTATGTAACGTCACTGACGCGATCGAAAATTGAAAGTGGTCCGGACTAGCGATCAACGAACTTTTTGCGCAAGCCACATTTGCGAACTGGTGTCCACAACCCCACCAGGTTGCGACGTGCTTCATCAGCGCGGTATAAAGACTTGGACACCGGTGTTCCCATACAGAGAGTAAAACGCAGATCAGTGTCTAGACAACTGCGAGGATAGCGAGCGTAGAGAAGAAAAAAGCTGTGCATGTTGGGCCATGTTGGGCTAGCATAGTGAAACACACAGCGCAAATAATGACGGGGACACAAGAAGAGAAGACACACAGCGCTGATGTGTGTCTTCGAGGACATGCAAGATGGATTAGCTTGGGTGCTGCAGTCGCATGATGCTTTGACGTTGGCATCGTTCGCAACCCGCCACGAATTTTTACGTGTCGCCTCGCATCTTTTGTCAGTATAAGCTTTGCTGGATGCCGTAAAAAGTCCTGGCGAAGCCCATGTGTCCGTAAGTTGTGTCATAGTGGGCGAACCGAAAAACGTGAACACGTAGAGAGCGTGGAACTACCGCAAGTAGACGGGTGCCTCTGCCGGAGCTATTCCTGTATATGCCATTTCTGACGTCGCCAACTATACGAAAGAACTTCGGCAATTGGCGTGGCCATCCGCGGAGGCGAACACAGCATATAAGCAGCCCATCCTTGGGTTGACACCAGGGCAGTTAGCACTAAGACCGAACCGGTGTAAATATTAATTACAGCGTTTTATGATGCAGTACACCCTTACCGTATTGTTTTCTTTGTCACTTCGCGCCTGCCGCCATAATACGCGGATATCATTCGGACAGAAAATGAAAATTGAGAGGTTTAAATGAGCAAATGTCGGTTATGTTTTATCTACTGTACATATCTGTCAAGATCAAATAAAATTACATTTTGGCATAATGTTCTTCAATGTTATCTCTATTACAGATAATTGGTCACGAGATGATGCACGGTTATGATGAGAATGGCGTCAAGTATGATGCGGACAGCAATCTGCGAAATTGGGCAACACCCGAGTTCCTGAAAAAGTTCACCGAGAGGGTGCTTTGCTTGCGAGAGTCACACAAAACTGTCGTGAGTGTGCGTTTCTTCATCTGGTAGGCTAACGGGTACTCAACCAACAGCGATTCTGTGGAAAAGAAAGGCAACGTTCGAATGCACGGGACGGTGGTAATATTCAGGGCTCATTACAAGCTTAAGAAGACGAAGGATAGTTAAGTTCCATAATGCCACTAATGCTACAGTTAATTCTTCATTGCTGAAGATCCCTATCTCTAGACTGGGACAGCACTGCAGGCGAATTTCGTCATCGAGCGAACATGATTAGAATGCTGTACTCGATAGGCAGTATTTATTGAGAAGGAAATTCTCTCCGTTCCACTATCACCATTATCACTGCAACCAGAAGCTACTATACAATTAAACCACACTTTAAGGCACACTGGGGCAGAAAATTATCAGTTATAGCGAACTATATGTACAAGCTTTGCTTGGCCACGCTTCATTTAAACAATAATTACGTATATAACGAAACCTGAAACGTGAGCTTCGCCGCGATAAGGGCTGTAAAAGTGACATTTTTGGCTTGCACGAGGCTCAAATTTCAAAAGTATATTAAGAAGCAATGTAATATTTGATAAAAAAACATTTGTCTTTAAAAGTGTACTTTTGTTATAAACTGTTCAAGCAGTTTTGTGTTGTCAAACGTACTTTGTTGTGTCGTAACTTCACGTGCTCATGTTTTAGTCTGTTTAGCTCGAAATCGCACAAGCAGACAACTGCTTGTTACCCCGTTGTAATGGGTTTGAAGGCTAAACTATAATCCATCTCAGAAGTACCTTGCAGCACTGTGGAAGCTGCAGGGCTTGTTAGTCAATGGGAAAGACGAAAGCCCCCCTCAAGACGTGTTCATCGCGTCGCGTCGTCTGCTCGTCGTCTCTTTGGCGTCGGCTCGCCTACCTTGTCGATACTTGCTCCCTGCAGTTTATACGAAACTCAAAAAATGTTGCAGTGGCTTAGCTTGGCTATGCCAGGATATATGTAGCGTTAGCAAAGGTTCAGCTGATTATTCTTAGCTTTCCTGATTGTCTAGCTTGTCTAGGATTAGCTTGATTATCATGCTTACTGCTGCTCCAATAACACACGAACACGGTATACGTATTATGTGGCACATGTATATTTTTGCTCAATGCCAGGTTGCTTCTCTATTGCCACAAAGACGGCTTGGTTTTCAGTGAAGTAACACGCTGCCGTCTCTATGGCCCCAACACAGTATTCTGTTCATTTTTCCTACCCTCAACCGCTAATTGCCAGGCTACTACTTCGGGATCCGATGAGTCACGCTTCTCCGCTCTTCTCCGCCGTTGAGCAGCATTTGCGCTCTCCTTCTCCATGGCTATGCCACACTGGCAAACGCCAGTGAGAAGCGCAGCGGCTCCAGCGCAGTGTCAGGCGGCGACTGCACAGCGAAGGCGAATAGCTGCGCGCGCGCGCCGGTGCCAGTGCGTCTACCACGGCTACGACGTCACTCCTCTGGAATGCGCAGACCGGCGGCGGTGAGTTGCGCGCGGCGGCGGCGGAGTGCGCGGGAGATGCCGGCTCTGGTGCGCCAGCTGTGTGACATCACTGATCCTCGCGCATGCGCAGCACGGCTCTTGATGTGCCGCGCGAAACGGGTTTGGCTAGGCCAGTGTAGCTAACGCTACAAAACCTCTGCGGGAACGCCACCTCGCCGTTTCTTTATGTCTAGAAACCCACTTGTGCTGGGCGTGTTCGCTTCGTTTGTGAGGAACGCGGTTCTTTTTATAACAGCGTTCAGACTGGCTTTTTTCACCGATTTCTTTTTTTGACAGCATGGTCGACGCACTTTCCGCAGCAATCGCGTACCATTCTTGGGTGGAACAGCAAATTATTGGCACAGAAAACAATATAGACATTCAGGCTGTTTCGCATCGTCAACGCATCACCGACGCTAATGTTGTGGCGACATCTGCTCACTTAACATCAAACCACTTTTACGGCTCGTTATCGCCTCGGTAGTCCTAGCAGCATCAAAACAAACGAGCGATATAAATATTAGCGAAAGAAGATACCTGATGATTTGCCCTCAGCGTTAGATTAGACTAAGCGATGACAGATTATGCCACTTATTTCTTGCTGTCCGGGCAGAGCGCCAGTAAAAAGCACGAATTCGGATGGAAGCGGGTTGTCTGGGGTGTATGGGCGCTGCCATGTTGCTGTACGTCATCGCGGTTAGGGTGGTTATCACGGTTACGAGCCGTAATCTCTGCATTGTTTCGGAATTTTCGAAGTGCATGCGTGAAGGGCTTAAAGTGCCACGTATCCCTGTAATGCTTCATACGAGAAGCACAGCTAAAGCCATTGCACCTCGTTGATAATGAGAGTAAAGCCCGGAACTATATTATGTGTATCGCAAGGACACTGCCTGTGTACTCCTCGTAGCTTCGGCAGTGCTGCAAGGTAGTTGTGAGATGAAGTATAATTCATATATGTATATAAGGTATCCTCACGAGCAAGATTACCAATAATATCTATATCTACGGTTACGAAGAATGATCTATATAATGAGCCAAGTTCTGGTCGCATTCTCCTTTGATAAAGCGGTCGAGGTGAGATTGAATGCCCACTGCATGATGAAGGCTTTTCGCAGATCGAATTTTTCACCTTTAAATTACTTCAGTTATACACGCAACTCCCTTGGTGTATATTCCATTGCTATTACTGAAGAGAGGTTGGATCTTGTGTGCAGCACGGGCCGAAAACAATCAGTCTTTCTTAAAGATACGTGTAGCTATTTTCTGTTACTCGGATATGTAGAGATAATGTAAATTTTCGCTGTAGGTGTAGTCAGCGTCGCAGTCAGAGCACTGCACGTCATTGAAGCTACTCGGAAACGCGTGCCCGAGGCGCCCCAACAGTGAGCTCGGTCAGACTACTTCCACTAGCCTTTAGGAAAATACCAGTATCCGAAGGTAGAGCGCATCCAAGACGGTACAAGGCGAATGACAAATAAGTGAGTTCTCGGATCCCAGCTGTTGAAGGTTTCATTTCTGAAAGCAGAACGAAGAACGCTTTTTCCTCTCATCTGTTCTGTAGCCGAGCTTGTTGCTCTGGACGCACATACTAAGTAGCTGCTGAAAAGCACCCGTGAAAATGCCATGAAGCAATGAGGCTGCACGTTATCTTTAACGTTGACATTATGGATGCCGCAGTCTATCCGCAGTACTATTACTCACATAACGGAAACATTTCTACTTTTATGGCGATAACAATTATATGCTCACTCTGGGCTGCTTTTTTTGCCGTTGGAGTCGGCATCGTTGCCCCGTATATTTATATATAAATATAAAAGCCACGAAGAGAAATAATTCAGATGAATATTTTCCGACGCGCGGAATCGAACGGGCGACTTCTCGCTCCGCAGCACGCGGCGCTGACCGCTAGGCCACAGGGGCGCACGTCCTTTAGCATGCCAACTTTGAGCTATTTATATACACCATTCACCGCTGTTGGTACGCGGATCTCGGGGGGAATATCAGCGTGTTCTCTGCCTTACCAGCGAAGCAGCGAGATGGCGCGAAGTGCGCATTGAGCGCCACTCGTTGCGATGCATTAGCTCCTCAATCAGCCCTTGGCCCTCGCGGCGTAGTCGCCCGTGCCCGTGAGAGAGCGCGCTTATCTTGGGATGGCGAATGGGCAGGATGGGGGGCGGTTTTACGCCGTGTGCTGTCACCGTAAAGATTGCGTTTAGGTAACAGAGCGTACAAAGATCACTTCGTTCACTGCGGAGGCCGCACGCGCATCTTTCGTTCACGAAAGATGCGCGCTGTTCAAACGCAGTGAAGTAACATCTGTGACACTTGTATTTTCGCGCTCGTCCCGTGTATACCTGTGCTTATGTTTCGTGCGCCCTTTGGGTTTGAGCAAGGCGTTAAATGTCGAGCTGTGAAGGTTGTTAGTTCGCGCTCGTCCTGTGTGTGTTCTTTTCGTGCGTAATTTGCGCTTGAGCAGCGCGCTTCAAATTTCGATCTGATTCGCGTTCTTCGCGCGAAGTCCTAAGTTGTTGCTATGGCATTCATTGCTTCACCCTTGCGGCGAAACTATGACTTTTTAAATGCGAAGCATTTCTTAGCGAACTTCGGCGACTTTGAGCGTATCTATCTATCTATCTATCTATCTATCTAGCCGCCTACGACTTTGTGCTCTCCTGGTCGTATCGTTAATGGGATTTACACCAAAATTGATATGGCATAACATGACTGTATGGCAAACATGAATAACTGGTCATATCATGAAAATCATCAATAACTTGTCATGAAAAATATGATTTACATGCCATGGCCATAGTGCTCCTGAGGCCGTTTTCATAACTTCATATATCCAAAAATTGGTACGATAAGACATTTCTGCATGACCAACCTAATTTACAGGTGGTAATATGAAAACCATCACCTGCATGTCATGTACAACATGATTTACATGCCACGCTCAGGGCGCGCTGACGGCCGTTTCGCTAGCTTGATATACACCAAATTTGGTATAGCATGACGTGTCTGTATGACGAACATAAATGCCCAGTGGGCATATGGAAATCATGACATGTCATGTGGAACATGACTTGCATTCCACGCTCATGGCATGCTCGCGGCCGTTTCGATAGTTTGATATACACAAAATTTGGTATTGAGTGACGTGACTGTATGAAGAACATAAATGCCCAGTGGTCATATAGAAATCATGACATGTCATGTGCAACATGACTTGCATTCCACGCTCATGGCACGCTCGCGGCCGTTTCGCTAGTTTGATATACACCAAATATGGTATTGAGTGACGTGACTGTACGACGAACATAAATGCCCATTGGTCAAATGGAAATCATGAAATGTCATGTGCAACATGACTTGCATGCCACGCAAGTTCGGGGCCGTTTCGCTAGCTTGATATACACCAAAATTTGGTATTAATTGACATGACTGTATGACGAGCATAAATGACAAGTGGTAATATGGAAATCATGACACGCCATGTGCAACATGACTTGCATGCCATGCTCATGACACTCGTGGCTGTTTTGCTAGCTTGATATACACCAAATTTTTAAGGCGAAAGCCTTTAATGTGTCGTGCTCATGTCCGTCCATCCGTCCCTCTAGCCGTGCCCTGGCACGGTGCCAGGTGGGCGCCGGGGTGCACAAACGGACGCCGATCGCGTTGGACTCTTCAGCGCTCGCGCTTTGCTTGCGTAGCGTCGCTGTGACCAGCGTCTCCAATCATTCAAGGAGGGAGACGCGCCATTCTGATCGACCCCGTCTCAGTGGGCACATGCGTTCGAGCAACACACTTTGGAATTGACAAAATGTCAGTCAATATAAACGCTGGAACGCGGATGGCGTCTGCACGATGCGGAAAGCGCGAGAATACGCACGCATGCGAAACGGAGGCAGATTTCTCTCGCGTCTCGCTGCGATTCGAGGTAAAAAATTAAGCGAAAATAAGTGGCAGGTTGGTAACATGAAAATCTTGGCATGCATGTCATCTACAATGCCATTTACATGCCACGCTCATGGTGCGCTTGCGTCCAGGTGGCCAGCTTGATATACACCAAAATATGTATTGCGCGACGTGACTGAATGACGAACACAAATGACAGGCCCTAACATGTTAATAATCACATGCATATTATGTACAGTATGATTTGCTCTTTGCTGGTTGCTTCGCATTACATCGATTCCCACAGTGCGTGGGATCTGCCGGATTTTTTCATTGAGTGTTTTCGGGCTCTCATGGCATCGTTAGAACATAAATGATTTACGCTTCTATTGCACGATTAGCAGTGAGCGTGCGATGGAAACTGCATGCCACCGAGAATCTTACAATCGACCTCATTTTCAAACTTAGGTGTCTGAGTAATGATCGTAACTCAAGGCGATATCATCTCGGTGTCGGCGAGAAGAACTTGGCTCTGTGTAATGGTTGTCGAGTGCGCAGTGAAAACTGAAGGGAAACATAGCTTGCTTTTCACAAGAATGTGTTTTGCAAATCATTTAAAAATGTGTAGTGGAATTGACCAAACCATTTCTCCTTATCTAACCCATGCTAGGGCTGGTTGCTTATCCAAATCATGCCTCGAGCATTGCATTTAGATGACTTTTTCGTAGAAGTGAATTGCAGCTTAAGAGTTCTTTGTGAATATGTGCCGTCAGCAGTGTTGTACGTAACGAGTTTCCAAGGAACGACGTATCAAGGAACTAGTTCCTTTTGGGAGGAACGCATGAACGCTACCGCTCCATTCACAACCTGTAGAACTCTACCGGTAACTCGCTGCGTTTACGAAGGAACGGCGCTACTTGTGTAAACGTTCCACAGCGTTGAACAGGTGCACGCACACAGCATATCATGCAGAACTGGGCGGATGGATGACCGCGTGAGAAGCAAAAATGTCCCGATCGCCTCTCGCTTGACTTTGATGTATCCTGATTTTTACTTAAATGCACCCGCCGGAGCCGCAGGGAAGCGCACGACGCGGTGACCGACCATGTGTGGGAGGAGAAGCTGCTTTTAAAGACGATAGTCTTTCTTGGGATACTTCTTCGCAGAAATTTTGGTCTGTCTGTCTGTCCGTGACCCGACTCAGGGCGTCGGCCAAGGTTTAACCACTTTCTCAGCGCCCAGCCATCTTGCACAAGTTTTTTTTGTTCATACTTGTGAACATTGTCGATCAAAAAGCAAATGTTACGCATGTCTGAGGCGCAACATCAATACATAAGTAGTAGCTGGTATGTTCCTTTAAAAGAAAATACATAGATACGTAATTCTGAAGACCCCGGCGTTTCTTAGGCTGCGCTCAAAAAGCGACGCTATACACGAACTGCCCTGGGTTCTGCGCAAGGTGATGTTTCTCGACAGCACTGCCAGATGGCGTCCATGTCTCGCGCAGCGCCTCCTCTATTTTATCAAGGCCAGCCAGATGCGGCCGATTCAACATAGAGAAAGCGCTGTCTGAGGCAAGGCAAAACATTGTAGTACGGCCAGCAGACGACTATCGTCTTTCGACGACATTTGCAGCGAAGCACGCATATACGCGGCCAATTTTTTTTTACGGCGTAGCTGTTATGCTTGTGGTTTCCAGTGTGTCGTAGAAAGAGAGATATCATCACCAGGAACTGGTACGCGCTGTCCTAGTCCTTATTTTCCTCATCCGCTTCGCTCCCAGAACACATGTGTTGATTTGCCAGGAATGTGATGAAATAACTCTAATGGGCCAGGGAACGAGCACAGACAGAGAGAAAGAAATGCACATAGGTAAAGGAAACTTGGCAGGAGAATTCGGTTAGGCGAGATTCGAGACCGCCTATCCACGATTCCAAGGCGAGCGTCGTAACCGCTCGGCGGCTATGCAGTTTTTTTTTAACACGAAAGTGTTTTATGCCGGGGTTCACCAAGATTTCAGTGACGTATTTCCGTCACGGAAATGACGTCGAAAAAATACGCATGATCAGAAGACAAAGAAAAAAGTTCCGTCAACGGGAGTCGAACCTACGACCTCTTGGTCTGCGACATACGTGCCGGGCACGCTATCCACTGCGCCACCGCCACATTCTCTGAAGGCTTTAAAAAAAAGCCTTTTATATCTACCACTGTCCTCTCACAGTGCTCTTGCTAAAGTGAAGTAATGAATTATGATCATGAAATGCACGATTAATTCCTTGAAAGCATCGTTTCTACGCGTCCGTCCCATTCGGGGCGTTTCAAATAAGAAAAGTGCAATTTTGTTGACGCAAATTTGAATTTTTGCTTTCGGACATTATGCTATCCTATCTAAATAACATTTTAAGTAATAAATGAAGTAAAAATTTGGAATCATTATTAAATAATAATTATTTATTAAATTAATTGGCACATTAATTACTCTTCACTGAAAAGTGTGAGCAAAGAGTTCTTCAGTTTTTTTAGACTACCACGATCCTGCGCATCTCAGAATGTAAAAACTAGTTGCTTACATTGAAAATAGTTAATGCGGGGCGGAAAGGGTTAACACACTGGCAGGTGGCGACCTTACCGCTAGCATCCTAAGGTCCCTAGATAAAACAGTTTTATAGCAGCCGCCTCGCTCATAGCATCCGTCGTTACCAAAAATATCTCCGGGACGCGCGAGTGCTTTGCGTGGCCGTAACTCCGCGTTCCGAACTTACGCTCGCCCGCGAAAAATCGCAGCCGGCCAACGGCGAATACACGACGCCCGGTGCGCTTCCCTCTGGTCGGGCAGTGGCGTACAACAACTCTAACGTGCCGAGAGTAAGTGACCTTAGCCCAAGTTCAGCGTCCAATCAGTGACGCTCTTCTGGCTGTCACCGATTTCTATGTTTCCGCTCTGACCGTACAGCTACCACACGCATCTATGACCACAAGGGGTTTGTTTAATAATTGATCATGGATATTAGTAGTCGGGATACAGGTGCACCACCGAGCGTCAACGTGGATACATCCACGTTAAACGGTGCTATAACTGTCATACACGAACAAACATTGTCCAAGCTCCCTTATATCAATGTACAGTAAACATTCAACTATTTCTGTAAGGACAGGTCTCACTTTCGTGTCATACCGATTCCTATGACGGAGGGATCAACCATGTTTTTTTCTTTAATAGCCTTTATTCAACACAGGGATTGCACTATGAAGCTATTGAATACAGACTAAGAACTATGTTTCCTCGGCTCGTATCGCGACCCCACCTACGAACACATAGCACTAATTTGTTAGCACTCATATTGTCACATTCGCCTAAATTCCTTTCGACCCGACATCGCTGCGTTCTCTGCATTCTTTTCCGTTTTTCGGCCGCGATCGTGCGCTACCTTTCGACACGCTTCTGCCGACCGGACTAAGTTACACATCGGAGTACGCTAGGGAAGCAATAACGCAGGCCCAAGAGGCGCGCCAAGTTGCTCAACGAAGACTACAGGACTCGCAGGACAATCAGAGGCGCGTATATGACGCCCGTCATCGTGACTTCCACTACGCAACCGGTAATCTGGTCCTGTTTTGGTCTTCCTCCCGTAGCGTTGGACTTTCGGAGAAGTTACTGCCATTCTGTTCTGGCCCTTACCGTATCTTAAGCTGAGTGACCGACGTCACCTACGACATCGCCCCCCAATGACCCTACCGTCGTTCATTCTCATACTGATGTAGTACACGTTACGCGCCTCAAGCCATATTACTTGACTATCTCCTAATTATAACTGGGTCTGTGCTTGAGCCGCCGGGAAATTGTTTAGTGATTTGACGAGGACGACGAAGAGGGCAGGAAAGAAGACGACGTCGACAGACTCTGGGAGCTGGGTGCCATCTTTTCACCTACTGAATTTTTTTCTGTGTATAGTGTGAATATATTGTCTCCCCGTAACAATAGTTAGAGTCAATACATCAAGCAACGGCCATTCCTATTTATACATGCTGTAAGGATAGACACCTCACCAATGCCAATACCATACTCGCTCTTTCCAAGTGCTCGTGTGCATATCTTAGCTGAGTGAGCATTCTAATGAAATAGGATTTTCAGAAAATTATCGGCCACGCGTTTTTCTGCAACATGCGCGCACGCTGGAAGAGCTTAGCATAGCATTGCACAGTATATTAGGGTAAGGTGGGGTCAAAATGAGACAAAAATTTGAAAATAGTGAATATTTATTTTTATTTCACTCTTTACCCTTAAACGACAATGCAGAAACTTTCTTTTGGGTACAAGGTATGTGGCTACATAAATATGATCATGTTGCCACTGTTAGAAAGTTTATTTTAAAAAGAAATAAAAAAGTGCACCAGGTGTCTCATTTTGCCCCAACCTGCGGGGCAAAACGAGACAGTGTGAAAAAAAATTTAACCACTCAGTTTTTGCAGTAGAAGCACTTGAAATTAAACTCCGTGGGCCCTCACGCAGCCTTCATGACCCCAGTCTTTGCACTCCTCGCATTGAAATCAGACAGAATCCGGTGCTGTTTTGCGCCAAAACTCCTTGCAGGTTAAACACCACCAGTCTTTCTTTGTGCTATTGTTGTATTTTGTTGAAAGCTTGCACTTCATTGGATTATTCAGCGATTGGACGCTAGATATAATCTGACGCATCTTCTTCGCCTCCTTTTGCCGTTTTGGTGAAGAACTGCACGGGCGTTTCGTGGCTTTCAGCTTCGTCAGCCGGGCTTCGTGAGGCGATGAATTTAAAACTGTGCTTAGATTCGAATTTTCTAGCACTAATTTGGTATTGAAGGAAAACTCGATGGCGAGCCGTGTTTGTGAACGGCTTGACTTGGAGAATCTTCCAAATTTGCGTTCGCCTCTTGAGAGCATCCTTGGGAACGCGGAAAAATCTCGATGCAGCACGAATGGAGTGGGTGTCCTGAACAGCAGTGAGTGCTTTTTCACGTCGTTTTCCTCCCAGGAAGCTTTATGTGATATTCTCTTATGTGTCGAACCTTCCTAAACAAGAATTTATAATATATAATGAGTGTAAGTAAATGGTTCACTTAATGAGACACTCTCTAAGGCAATTCAATGCCTTTTTGTCGCGTTTTGCCCCCCCCTCACATGCCGAAATTCAAAAAAATTTCCGCTTTGGCCCCGCTCACCAAGTGAACTGAAATTTCGGTGGTATGTAGCTAGTAGTATATAGTAACAATATAAACACTTACGTTGTTGTACTGACGCCAGAGTAGCTTCATGTACGGATCCGAAAATTTGGCCGAGCAGAATTTCGCCCCTTTTTTGACGGGTCACGAACACACTGACACCAGCCGCGTAATTTTTCCCACGTGAACGCTGTGAGCAATCATCAACTTTTACACATAAAAAGGTGGACAACTACCAGCGCCTCTCGCTGAAATACAGAAACAAAGAAAAGTGCTTTCTGTATTAGCTATAGAGGTCGGCAAAGCCAAAATGTCGCGTTTTTTCCCCGTGTCTCATTTTGCCCCGCTTTACCCTATATCGAGAGGTGGGAAAGGAAAATGAGTGTAAGGAGGAGGAAGAGGAGTAGATGAGAACGAGTATAGAGAGACAGAGAGAGGATAAGAAAGAGAAATAGAAAGTAAGGGAAGAAAGAGAACGAAATATAAGTCGAAAGAACGACTACAGAGAGAGAGCGAGCTTGGGAAAGCGGTATATCTCGGAGCACAGGCATGCTAGAGAAATTCTTTCAAGTGGAACTGCGTATAAACGCGACTGCCTCCAACTTTTCAATTGAAACATGCTTGCTTGCTGCCGTCACTAAAAAGTTAATTATTGAATCTGTGTTAATTGGGCTCCTGACAACGATAATTATTGTCTCACTTTGTGTCCCCCCTGGATATATAAGCTATCAGCAAAGATGATTTTCATGCTCTTCCCAGTGCCGAATTTTAAGAAAACCATAAAGCTTAACTTTGAACACCCGGTATATAGCTCGATGTGAGCTTCAAATCGCTTGCTTTATTTCACCCCAGGACTATTAGACACCATATATTTATTAAAAAGTCGAATATAAAGCTAATGTAACGACACGTTCAAATCTTTGAAAGGTAACTGTAACGAGTTCATCTTGCGTTCAAGGAACTTTTAAAGGGAGCTTGTTCCGAAACTGGGAAGGATCGAGAAACGATCTTTCGTTCCTTCTTTATAGGATCGTGTAGAACACTGGCTGTGAGGCCGATTTACAGCGAGAGACTTCAGAAATACTCACTATCATGCTCAGCCCGACTTCGCAACTTATATTGGCTGCATCGGTATGGGCAGAAAAGTTTTCTTGGGGATAATTTCCTTCGTAAATTTTTTTTGTGCTTACTGGCACCCTTGACATGTCTCTTGACAATATGCAGATGAAGTGTCCCTATTACACATCGTACTTGCATAAATGATTTGCAGGAAAGGATGAGAGCCCAGCAGGTTGCACTGAACCAGACGGACTCGGAGAACTTAGCCGACCTGGTGGGCACCGCGCTTGCTCACACGGCCTTCTCTTCCTTACCCCTTTCTGAGCGAAATGTGACGCTTCCGGGCCTCAACTTCACGGCCGAGCACCTATTCTTCATTAGCCACTGCGCAAAGTGGTGCCAGAGCCAGCGTGTGCAAACCATCTACGCCCCAGGCCGCTCCCGCTGCATCGTGCCACTCATGAACATGGCCGAGTTCTCGGACGCTTTCGGATGTGCACCAGGCACACCCATGAACCCACCGAAGAAGTGCTCTTTTTGGTCGTGACTGCCCGAAGTGTGAATTACGCTTCTTTTGGTTTTTTTTTTGTGATTGCATACTTCGGATGTGGCATGTCACAAACATGAAGATTAAAAGTACTATGTCGTGCACTCCTAATGTGTTTGAAAACGGGTGATCTCGTTCAGCCCTTATCACAGCGCCACGATATCACTCGCTTTTTCTTATTTATAGAACTGCGCCGCAAGGAAGATGCCAGACATGTAGAACAAAACCCACACAATGCAGTGACGCGCCGCGTTGCCCTTTGCTCTCGAATCCTTGGCTATATGTGGGGAAGGCCAGTAAACTTCTGTATTACTCTTAATTTAGCGACGTAGTCAGGTACGTTCACACAAGTGTCATTGAACGTACGCAAAATAAAACCAAAAGTTAGGCACGTCTGCATTTCTAAGAGGACGACACTGACGTTTTTACTGGGTAATGACGTAGCCCAATTCCACGTCGATTTTTGTTCGGACATGCATACATATGACCAAAGGTTGCATTTAAGTTGTTTAAGCTAACATTTCTGCAGGACCTTTTATCGGGAGGCGATGCTTAACCGAGTATGATGATAATTTATAAACTTTTTTTTTTCTGCAGGCTCATTTCTATACAATATTTTCACTTCTTATTTTTTTCTGGTAATCTCGAATGCGTTTAGTTTTCCATATAACGCAAGTCGGCTGAGCCGTCACCCCATTATACATCCTTATTTCACAAACGAACACCACTCTGTGCGTTGCAGGCGTCGCGAACCAGCGAAAGCTGGAAGAGCGGCCTTTCTAAAGCCCACCCTAAACTCTCTAGAGGCAACTAATTCAAGTACACATGCAAGCTATCCATTACGCTATAAACATAATTTTTGTGAAGTTGGCAAGCACGCACTACGCCATTATTCGTCTTTATACGGATAAACGAGGTACCGCTACACGTATTATGGTATGGTATATGGCATGGTAAGTTAAACTATATTTAGGTCATGAAGATCAACCCTTAGGTTGACGCAGGGAGGGGGGCTCCCACGTTGGGACAATAAGGTTTAATCGATTAGGTGCACTTTGTTGATTCTGTATGTCACTGATGACGATGAGAGGCTTCCGTGGCGGATTGGGTGAGTCAGAAGGAAATGTATTTACGTGAAATATAAACCAGTGGGATCGGGGGGGGGGGGCGGCAAAGGGGGCGTGTGCACATGTCGCTGAGTTATGGTTGTCGGCAGAGAGCATGGCTTAACAATGGTAAGTTAGAAATTCCTAGAAAAAAGACTTAACACATATCGGTTGCCGTTGTGTACGTACCATATCGCATGGACTTAAGAGCCCCTTTGGAAACGTTTATACCTGCTGGTTGAAGTGTATCAAACTTGTGAATAAGGTGCGATGCTGTATACAGTCGAACCCACTTATAACAATACCGGTTTTAACAATATCTCGGTTATAACACTGAATATCTGCTGCCCCGGCAACTTTTGTATGTTTTCTATGGTGAAATAACCCGCTTACAACAATGCCCGCATGCCGCATTATCGGTTATAACAATAAATTCTGGCTGTTGAGGGTCCGTGCCGAAAGGTAATGGAACGCGATATCTTTCAAAAGAAAAAAATAAAGCGAGGAATTCAAGCTGATGAACACCCGCCCACAACCCCAACATGCCTCAGCACCCTTTTGCAATTGCATTACGCTTCACCGCATGAAGCTGTGACATTGCGTCAAACCTAACTTTTGGTATCCGCTACGGTGCGGGAGTGGTGGGAGCTTCTGTTAATGCACTTTCAGACATGTAATTTTGGTAAATAGTTGAGACTTGGAAGAGTCTCAGCGTCCGAAACTTTAGACGTTGTCATACATTGGCTGTGTTTAATCGTTTAATCAAGCTCAGCACTGTGTCGGACTGAGAAGGAAGGAGCGCCTCCTTCCACGAGCACTTGCAGCCAGAATCGTCCAAAACGGCTGAAAATAAATATTGTTCGTGATGTTTAAGCCTCGCTTCTTGCCAGTAAACCGTATGGCATATTAAATGCGAAGCATTTCTTAGCGAACTTCGGCGACTTTGAGCGTATCTATCTATCTATCTATCTATCTATCTAGCCGCCTACGACTTTGGGCTCTCCTGGCCACATCGTTCATGGGATTTATACCAAATTTGGTATGGCATAACATGACTGTATGACTAACAAGAATCACTGGTCATATCATGAAAATCATGACTAACTTGTCATGAAAAGTATGATTTACACGCCATGGCCATAGTGCTCCTGAGGCAGTTTCCATAATTTGATATATCCAAAAATTGTTACGATGCGACATTTCTGCATGACGAACATAAATGACAGGTGGTAATATGAAAATCATGACCTGCATGTCATGTACAACATGATTTACATGCCACGCTCATGGCGCGCTGACGGCCGTTTCGCTAGCTTGATACACACCAAATTTGGTATTGCGTGACGTGACTTTATGACGAGCATAAATCCCAAGTGGTAATATGGAAATCATGACATGTCATGTGCAACATGACTTGCATGCCACGCTCATGACGCTCTCGGGGCCGTTTCGCTAGCATAATATACACCAAATTTGGTATTGAGGGACGTGACTGTATGACGAGCATAAATGACAAGTGGTAATATGGAAACCATGACATGTCATGTGAAACATGACTTGCATGCTACGCTCATGGCACTCCCGTGGCCGTTTCGCTAGCTTGATATACACCAAATTTGGTATTGCGTCACGTGACTGTATGACGAACATAAATGCCAAGTGGTCATATGGAAATCATGACATGTCATGAGTGACATGACTTGCATGCCACGCTCATGACACTCTCGTGGCCGTTACGCCAGCTTGATATACACGAAATTTTAAGGCGAAGGCCTTTAATGTCTCATGCTCACGTCCGCCCGTCTGGTCGCCCGTCCGTCCCACCAGCCGTGCCCTGGCACGGTGCCAAGTGGGCGCCGGGGCGCGCAAACGGACGCCGGTCGCGTTGGACTCTACAGCGCTCGCGCTTTGCTTACGTAGCGTCGCTGGGCCCAGCGTTTCTAATCATGCAAGGAAGAAGACGCGCGCATCACGTTCCATTCTTACCGACCCCGTCTCAGTGGGTACAGGCGTTCGAGGAACACACTTTGGAATTGACAAAGTGTCCGTCAATTTAAACGCTGGAACGCGGATGGCGTCTGCATGATGCGCAGAGCGCGAGAATACAAACGCATGCGAAACGGTGGCAGATTGGTCTCGCGTCTCGGTGCGATTCGAGGTAAGAAATTAAGCGAACATAAGTGGCAGGTGGTAACACGAAAATCTTGGCATGCATATTGTCATCTACAATGCCATTTACATGCCACGCTCATGGTGCGCTTGCGTCCACTTCGCTAGCTTGATATACGCCAAAATTTGTATTGCGGGACGTGACTGTATAAAGAACACAAATGACAGGTCCTAACATGTAAATAATGACATGCATATTATGTACAGCATGATTTACTCCCTGCTGGCTGCTTCGCATCATATCGATTCCCACAGTGCGTGGGATCTGCCGGTTTTTAAACAGGCTCTATGTGGCTTGTGGCGGTACCGTGAAAGCGTCCGAATTTTCAAGCATGACCGAAAAATCGGCAGCTTTGTCATATTTATCACTGATGTCTGTTGGCATATCTCATCCAATATTGTAGTTTTCACGCGAGAACCTACCGTCCCCCCTATTTTGCTTTTTTTTCGTGCAACCAGTTTATAGCAATTATCGGTTGTAACAATGAAATTTACGTGGCAGTTGAGTATTGTTATAAGTGGGTTCGACGGTATTTTATGTCTCTTGGCGACCGGAAGTTCGACTGGAGGACGTAACGTTTGAGGTCGTCGAAGTTGCGACCTGCTACATTTTAATTCTGTGCCACTGCCCTCGGCAATATCTTCGCCGTGTCCGCGCAATGCCCGATTAATCTAGCATTAACAGGTTGTCCTGTTTCTCAAGCGTACTGTTTGTGACAATATGAACACTCGATGATGTAACGTTTGAACCAGTGCAGGTAAAGCTGAATTTTATATGATTTGCATAATCACTTTCGGTGCTTTTATTAACTGCAACGTCATCTTGAAAGTGTTTGCAAGTCTTACATCTTGGATGACAACAAGGTGTTATGAGCGTAGGACAATGTAGGTTTACTTTAGCACGCACTAACATGTTCTGAAGCTGATAAGAACCGAATTTTATTGAAATAATATTGACAATACAACACCATAAATGGTTACAAGGAAACGAAAAAGTAAACAACAACGCAAAAAAGGTGTATACAACGTAAACATCAACAAAAGGGCGAAAAGCAGTTAGTGGTGTTAGTATTAAAACGGTAAAACTGTAAATGTGTATACAATCAAAAACGCGAGTTCGCTTCTCGGGATAAAAACTATTTACAAGACACCTATATGGCTCCGATATATGGTCGTGGAGGCGGCGATCGTGTCACTTATACATAGTCTCTTTATTGTCCGCAGGTAGTGCTTGGAGCACAACTTGCGGCAGACACGATCGTTCGCCGGATCCCACGTGCCGAGGCAGCCTACGACGATGGCGTCGACGGAGACGCGCTTGACCCGCCGGAGGAGATGTAGCTGTAAAGGGGCATACTTCTCCTTGATCCTCCGGGCCTCCTGGAGCGCCTGCATCCTGTTGTCGAAGGGACAGCAGACGTCCAGGACCAGGGTCTCCTCGCCTCGGGCCAGGACTAGATCGGGCCGCAGGCCGGGCACGCCCACCTGCTGGTTCTCTCCAATGACGGTGTACCTCCCCAGGGCCGCCTTCTTGAGGCGCGCGACGATGGCGTTGTGGCGCTCCGTCATGGCCCGGCTCTGCCGCATGCAGTGGCAGAGGACGTGCGGCAGTGTCTCCGCCCCGTACCCGCAGCGTCGGCGCCATTTGCATGCTGCGGGCACCCACGTGCGTGTGCCGTTCAGGGGGAGGAGATTCAGCCGGGCCCGGTGGATGAAGCGCCACTCCTTGAAGCGAGTGTAGCGGCTGGACCTCATGAAGTGAGAGTTGGCGGGGTCCGCCGCTACACACGCCATCGCCTTGCCCTGGGATGGCTTGTCCTGGAGAGAACGGTCCCAGCCCTGGTTGAGGATGGCCCGGAGGATCTTGATCACCTTGTTGCGGTTCCCCGCTGAAACCGTGGCCTCCCCGCAGGTGATGCGGGCGCCCTGGTCGTACAGCTCCCAGGCGACGGACAGGCGACGGGAGGCCTTGCGGGCCTCCGTCCAGACAGACTGATGCTGGGTCGCAGTCTGCCGGAAGTCGCCCTCCGTGTCGCCCGAGAGGTAGGCCTCGGTGTCCTCCGTCTCCGCCGGTCGCCGCAGCCGCCTCGACACTACCCGGTCGAGCTCCTCCCTCGCTCGCTCCCGGACTTCCGGATCGGTCGACGACAGGAGCTTGAAGGCCCCGTCCACTCGGCGGATGTCGCTGAGCTCCGCCGCAAGAGGGATTCCTGCAGTGCCGGCATGTGCGCTCCCGTACACATACTCGTTTGAGGCTCAGGCCGGCACGTACAGGGTCTTCTTGATCAGCGGGCGAAGCTCCGCGTCCAAGCGATGCCATGCCACTCTCCCTTGCTGGCAAGGCCCACTCGCATGGCGAAGTTGAGGGCTGGATACAGAGAAGCTTTAATTGCATCCAGCCTCTGCCATGTAGTGAGCATGGAGGAGAGCAGCCGTCTGCCGAGATGGATGGTCTCGTCGACAGTCGTCTGGTCCGGTAGCATCCTAAACCCCACAGGTCGTCCCCAGGAACCAGTGCCCCTCGAAGTCCGCCAGTGCCGGGACCGGGACGCCCCCATACGGTGAAGGTGGTAGGCCGTGTGCCCACCAGGTGGCGCCCGGACAGAGGGAGGTTTCGGCATTTGGCGGGCTTAAGTAGCAGCCCGAGCCGGTCTGAAAGAGCCGTCACCACGTTGAGACGGCACTGCAAGGTGGCGGGATCCTCGGCGAGCACTGTCAGATCATCGGCGTAGGCAAGGATGTTGTGCTGCCTAGCGCCTCCCTGCACCGCTCTGATGACCGGATCCACCACCATGTTGAACAACAGGCCACTCAGGGGACAGCCCTGCCGTAGACCAGCTCCAATGTTGATGGGCTCCGTGGTGCCTGCAGCTGCCGCGACGCAGGTAGTGTTGGCGCGGTAGAGCTCCTCCACGATCGCCGTGAAGGCCTCACCCCGCGCCGGCGCCGCGGACAGCATCGACGAGGGCCTGATGGGCGACCGAGACGAAGGCGTTGGCATAGTCGAGGAAACCCAAGCACAGCTCCCCACCTCCTGTCCTGGCGTCGTCCAGGCGTCCCTGCAGCACGAAGTTGTGTTCGAACACCCCATCGTGCGGCAGGAAGCCCTTGTGACACCTGGACAGTACCGCATGGTCGCCCAACCACCGCTGCAGCCGGGTGGTGAGACACCCGGCATGCAGTCTTGAGATCGTGCGACAAAGGGCAATGGTTCGCCAGTTTGTGGGGTCCTCGCGGTCACCCTTCTTGCGGATCAGGATGGTCCTCGTCGTTTTTCAGCTCCGGGGTGTGCGGCGGTATAGGAGGCAGACCTTCAATACCGCCGCAAGGTACCGCCAGTCCGGGTCCACCTGCATCCAGTGGTGGTAGGTCAGGCGGTCCTCTCCCGGAGCTGTACTTTCGCACCTACGGAGCTTGGCTGCGACTTCGGCGTGTGAGAAGGGGCATGTGTCCGGTTCCTCGTTGGCGGGGGCTCGTGACCTGAGTAGTGTCGTGTCCACTGCTGCCGGGTACCAGAGGCGGGTGTAGAAGTCGTGCAAGGTGCCTGGGTCAATCGGGCAAAGCTGCGAAGGGCCGTCCGCGATGAGCCGGACAGCCCGGCGCCGGTTACTCCTGTAAAGGGCCTATATCTGAGCAGCGTTATCGGGGTCAATCTCGCGCCGAGGTGGTGTTTGGCGCGAGCCCCGATTGGGCAGCCGCAGATGTTCAACGATGGCTGCCTCGGCGCGGTCCAGGATGGTCTCGAACCGCGCCCACTGCTCGTCAGATACAGGCAACCGGCCCGAACCGGTCTCGAACCGTGCCCGCAGCTCCGCCGTCTCCTCCGCCAAGACCCAAACACTCTCTGGTCCCATGGAGTCAGCCGCTTCCTCCTGCGTGCCGTACGCGCTGCCGTTGCCCTGGTCGCCTCCGCGGGGTGTCGTCGCGTCGGGAGACGGTTGTCCCCCGACGGCTGGCCCACGGTCTGCCGTGGGAGCTCCTCGGGATCCTGTGCTGCAGGACTCCCGTACTGCATCACGCCATGCTTGTGCCTGCGTTATAATATAAAATTAAAACGCAGGCACAAGCGTGGCGCGTGGCTATGTTGTATAGCGCAGCAGGCTGCGGAGCGAGGGGTCGCTGGTTCGAATTCCCGGTCAGGTGCTTTGGAAATCTTTTCTACTGATTTATTTTTTCTTTATGCCTATTTTTATATTATACACTTACATATGCATTACATATCCAGGACATTACGGCGATGGCAGAAATCAGCCGAGAGTGTCCATATAATTGCTATCGCAATAAAATTCCTATAAACGTCTGGTGTTTGAACCCCAGAGTCATCTGAATGGCATCTGTCGGGCAAACAATCGTGTTAACCTTTGTAATATTGCGTCGTAGTAGGAATAAAATAATATTCAGGCGTCACACAATCTCAATTTCACAACGAGTTGGCCGTTAAGTACATCCCACACATTACAAAAGGCTCGCCCATAATACTTCGTCGTCATCAGCCAGAGCACAAACAAAGTTAGATGTTATAATGCCTAACAGATGCGTAGCGGGTACTATGGCTTTCCGCAGAATGACGAATAATGGCATAGGAGGTGTTTCCCCACTTCACGAAATTTACGATAATTTAGGGCCCGGTGGGTACGTTGCATTTGTACTTGTACTTGTTGCCCCAAGAGAGTCTACAACAGGCTCTAGAAAGTCCGCTTTTCCAGCTTTCGCTATGGCTGTGCTGCGTGTTCCGCGCAGGGCTGGCGATTTTTAGGGGCGAAGCTCCTTATCCCGTGGGTCGTGCGTCCCATGTTTGTAGTAGCAGCCACCTGCTGATGACGATGACGATCGCGATGCCATACAACACGTCAGCGTGCCATACAACACGTCAGCGTGCCATACAACACATCAGCGACATAACGATGACGCTGATGACGATGACGATCGTGATGCCACCACATGGAAATGTACCCACTGCGTCATAACGATGACGCTGATGACGATGACGATCGCGATGCCATACAACACATGGCATCGCGATATGGTCGCACATGTATATCGGGTGACCAAATGCAACCAACCACCATCACGTCTTTGATGATGTACCTCCGGAGCTTCGCCCACTCATCATCATTCACTCCGCGGAGATGCTGTGATTTTTTTTCTGATTTTGCGCAATAGCGGTTACGGACACCTGCAGCGGCGTCGGCGGCGGACAACTTTTCGCTGTAAAACCGACAGACAGCCAGCAATACCTAGATTACACTAGACTCACCACCCACAACACTGCAAACAAGTTATATTTTTCGGACAGGCAAGGCCTATGAGAAGGAACTATAGTGACGAAGGCGAGTACGTTCACAACTTAGGCAGCCTAAAGGAAACATTATAATTAATAATATCTGGGGTGTAACGTCCCAAAACCACCATATGATTATGAGAGACGCCGTAGTGGAGGGCTCCGGAAATTTTGACCATCTGGTGTTCTTTAACGTGCACTGACATCGCACAGTACACGGGCCTCTACCATTTCGCCTCCATCGAAATGCGACCGCCACGGCCGGGATCGAACCCGCGACCTTCGGGTTAGCAGCCGAGCACCCTAGCCACTGTTCCACCGAGGCGGACCTTAACGGAAACATTAGTTCAATGAAATTACCCCTATGACGTCCTAAACAAGATCTACAACAAGGCATGTAATTTTACAGGACATCAAGGCTAGCTAAAGGAGCCACCGTAGCACAGCCAAACCAGCCGCTAGCATTTCCAGCCAAATGCTGAAGTGCGCTTCTAAACATAAATTCTATCCTCCGCAAGTATTATGCAATACTAACTAGCAACACTCGCCTGAGAAAGGCGTTTCCCGAAGTGCCAAAGTCATGTATCGCCGCAAAAGCAATCTCAAGAACATGTTCGTGCATGCTAAAGTAAACGTACATTTTACTACACTCACAACACCTTGTTGTCGTCCAAGATGTAAGACTTGCAAAATTTTCAAGATGACGTTACAGTTAATAAAAGTACCGAAAGTTGTTATGTGCGTCATATAAAATCCTACCTTACCTGCTCTTGTTGAAACGTTGTCTACGTGATACAATCTTCATATTGTCACAAACGGTACATTGGCGAAACAGGGCAGCCTGTTAAAGTCAGATTAAACGGGCATCACGCGGACACGGCGAAGATATTGCCGAGAGCAGTGGCACAGAATTTTAACAAAGCAAGTCACAATTTCGACGACCTCTAACTGTACAGGCGCTCTCAAAATAATTCGGAACGCCGAACACGCAGCCGATCGCTGGCGGAGCGCGCCGGCGGATAAATACATGCAAAGTCTGCGCATGCGCGGTCTACCTAGCGAGCAAGTTTATCTCCCTAACGCAACTAGATTGGCGTTGTCGTGCTCCAAACGGGTAGCGCTAGGTGCTCTTCAGCGATACGACAACGAAGGCCGGACGGATAGGGGCCTGTAGCATGCCGCGCTCCGTACTTCATAAAATATGAAAATTTGTCAATTCTACCCGGCGTGTTCTCGCGATTATCTGCATCCATTCTGGGAGACTACGTGTGAGTAAGGCGGCGTGGCTACAACGGCATCGCTGCCTTCTTTAAGCCGCGTTAGTCGGTCTTGCGAAGTATTAGTTCTTGCGTTAATTATCTCCTGATCCATGCTTCTACTAGCTTGGTTATACGAGCGCAATTTGTACTATTACATGACCACACCCCTTACAGGTGTGTCTGTGTTAACGCCAATAAAAAAATTTTACAAATTGAAATACGGTGGTATGTTTGTCAAAGCAAATTCAATGCCGAGGGACTTATTTCCTGCATACCCTAATAAGCTCCGCACGACTCCAGAGTTTTTTATTTGCGCAACATTTCGCGGTTTGCATATATTTGTGCACCAATCAATTACGGCATCTGGGCGCTTGGTAACCAGTATTTTTTCATTTCGATCGCGTGTCATCGTTTCTTGCACGGACATTCATTCTCTTTTGCTCAGAGGTAGTATACAAATGCTAGTCAGCGATAGTCTGTCTAAGCTACATGCAAAATCGATATATATATATATATATATATATATATATATATATATATATATATATATATATATATATATATATATATATATATATATATATATATATATATATGTGTGTGTGTGTGTGTGTGTGTTTATAACAGAAAGAACACTCGGTTTATTTTTCCATACAGAACAAAGAATCGAAATTTAAATACGTAATTGTGTATGGACGATATGCTCATGGTTGCATCAGACAAAAACGCCGCCTTTTGCCAACGTTAGTCACAGTCACCTCCCGTAAATATTCTGATAAAATGATAAATGCGGCCCAACGAAACAAAAGAAGAAAAGAAAACACCGAAGCACACGAATATACATGCACGCACAAAGGCTTATGCTCCAAAGCGATGCACAACTTGTCACAGACACCAACCACCGAGCCCGCCTTATCAAAGCGCTAAGGGGCACCTAGGGCTACCATTTTGTAGCAACGCAACGCAAATCTACGTGCACTAGGAAGCAACGCTTCATTTCTAGGGAGACCGCGCACGCGCAGACTATCATGCTACTTTTCTGCGGGCACGCTCCGGAGGAGAACGGCTGCGTGTCCGGCGTTCCGAATTATTCTGAGAGCGCCTGTACATCCTTCAGTCAAACTTCCTGTCCCCGAGAGACCGAAAAGTTAGAGTCGTACCTTATTGACAAGTAATTTACAGTTCAGAAAGCAGGTATAAACGCTTCAAAAAGGGGCGCTTGAGTTCATGCGATCTGGTACATAGACAACGGAATCCGATAAGCGTTAAGTCATTCTTCTAGGAATATCTAACTTACCATTGTTAAGTAGGGCTCTCTGCGGCCAACCATAACTCAGCAACCCGTGTACGCCCCCCCCTCCTCCCCGCCCCACGTACCCCCTATTATCTTTCTTTTTTTTCAGGAAATACGGTCCTCTTTTTGACTCACCCAATTTCGCCACGGCGGCCTCTCATGGTCCCACACTACCACACCCATTTTAAGTGGGCCTCTCCTCCTCCTTTGTTTATATTGGAGAATGGGGGGGGGGGGGGGTACGAAGCATACATACAGACGAACTAAAGAAATCACTTGCAGCCTTGAAAAAGACAAGGCCGCTTGTAGAAACGTCGGTCCCGAGCACCCACCTCCCTGTTTACAAACTTCTCATAGCAAGCTTCCATATTCCCCTTCTTGCCTTTTTTTTTGAATACCACTCCCTGACGAACATAAACAAGTGATATGAAAATCATGATACGCTTCTCATGAACGGCAAATTTACATAGCACGCCTTGCGTGCTCATGCGGCCATATTGTTAACTTGATATATACCAAAGTTGGTATGACATTGCAAGGCACTTAATATTTGTGAGGACTTGTTAACATTGTGTTAAGCATCGGCTGCATAAGAGTACACGTGCGAAATGTAATAAGAGCGAAATAGCTAGACAAATGTAGCGACTAATAGAGCCTGGATCACTATTAGACCTCATTGTCAGCGGGTATTATTCATGTTATTCATGTTCTAAGGCTATTATTATTATCTAAAGCTTCCACCCTTGCTTTCCAAACACATTCAGCAATTGGTGACTGTTTCATCTGCTGTCGGTGAGTGCGCGCCTTGTGTTAGCGCCAAGGAAGGACCTCGACTATTGATCATCACCTCGTTTCCTGAAAGATCCACATGGACTTATTCTCAATCACTGGGGTGGGATGTATTTTCCGATGGATTTGTAGAGAAATAAAGTGAGCAAGCAGCACAGTCTAGACAAATGATGCTGTAACAATACTGCTTCCGATAATTGCCTAATGA
>JALIZH010018654.1:0-12500 GCA_030522465.1 Rhipicephalus appendiculatus | reverse complement strand
CCACCAAGGCTCATAAGCTTGTCGATTCAAAGTGCACCCCGCAACTCTAGGTGTGCCCAATGCCACGCTGTACCGTGAAAAATATTTAACATTTTCATTTGGGCACACCGGTCAGCCATCGATTACAACTTCGGCACATGTGGCAGTGGCTGCAAACGTGATAGTAGCCACTGACACACATGAAAGTGCAACGTATCGCTGACAGCCCTATTGCACTAAGCATTTTCCACTATCTCTTCGGCAGCATGTTAGGCACAATGCCACTTTAACTTGCTGCATGCTGCTAATATGCAACAACCCAAATGTGTTGTGACCATCGCGGAACTGCGCAAAAAAGCAGCTGCCGCACTGGCCCAACACGATGCACACAACACCCGCTTACTGTTAGAAGCGAACCCTTGCGCACAAGTAAATGGGACCGCACAGGCACATGGTAAACAGGCGCGGAAAAGGGTACCAGCACAGTGATAGTGTGCCAATACATAATAGGCTACACATTGCAGCAGGTGCCGGGTTTCAGGACAGCAGCGTTGTTCAGCAGAGATCACTGTACAAGTACACACGAACACACGGGAGAAAGCTGGACGACTTGTCCGCTCTGCCGCCATATCAAGCTATTTCAAAATCCCCTTCATGGCTCTTTATACATCTGGGTTCAACTGTACGTGTTTCGAGTTTTTTAAATAATGTAAACTTTCTCTATCCTACTCGGCCTACATTTGAGGTAACGTTTTCTTTTTTTCTGGCTTCAAACATTAAGGGGTCAGCCTAGAATCTGGGTTGGCTCAGGTTTGAGTAAATAGGGTGTTAATTTGATGTGCTGGGAAGCTCAAGACTAGTTTTCTCTGCATTATCTCACACATACTTCACCTAGATGTAAGCAAATGCACTGGCATGGCATGAACTCAATCTAATGCTTTGACTTTTTAAAATAGTGAAAACACAGTTACAACAGCATCTCACCGTTTTGCCAGCCTCTGAAGGTCTGCCAGCTTCTCAAGCACGAAATGGCTCAGCTGCTTGAGAGCAGCAGGCACAAGGTTTTCAGGAATGCCCTGGCGCTGCAGTCTCCGTCTCTAACAGTCAAAACAAAAGGTTCACAAGGTCTCAATAACTGGTAGAAGAAACAGTTTTTAAACAAAAATAGTCTATAAGACTGTGGTACGAGGCAGAATGACCAAAGACAGTGCACCAAAATATCATAAAAGCATGGACACTTACACCGCACCACTTCCACTTTCCAAAGTGTCAGTGGAGTCTTTGCAGGCCGATCTAGAAATCGTGGACAGTGCTTCCCTGCAAGACACAACTGAACAGTGATTAACTTTAACGCTGCAACTTCTAGTTCAGAGCACTGAAAAATTTATGGCAGCTTCGCACTAGCAGTGCCAAGCCTGAAGAAAGAGCGAAGCTGGGCAGCCTTGTTCTTTCTTCCTTCCTCCCTGTTCCTTTAAATTTCTTTTTCTACGAGTTTCTTTCTCACTCTTTCTTTCCTTTCTTTCTCTCTACTTATTACTTCCTCTTTCTGTGTCTTTCACTCTCTCCCTGTTTCCTTCTTTTTCTGTTTTGCTCTCTGCTTTTCAAGCTCTTTCTCTCAGTCTAGACTTTCAATCTTTTTATGTCTTTAGTCCCCTTATGTCTCTTTCTTTCTCTCGTGTTTCGTGTGCTCCACTTCGCTGAGCAGAGCTTTCATTTAACACTTGCACCTGCTGTACTCGTAGTGGGGGCTTGCCCAATTCTTGTGGCACTTACCCACCTGAGGATTTTTGTTCGTGTTGAACAGATTACGGCCAGCTTATACAGCTTCATTGTTAAAAACTTACAGGGAATGCTATAGAACAGCAACATACCTTGCAAGGAAGCGGTTTTTCAGCTGATCCTTCAGCCAAATGCCGAGAATGAGGTCTTTTACGAAAAGAGAATCATTTTGATGGCCCTGAATGTGAATCTATGCACCAGAATTCATTCGAAGGCCACCGCCAATGTCCACCTGCATCATAGGAATGTACTGGAACAAAAAAAAAATCTTTTAACAACCCTTTCAAAAAGCAGCATTTACTGTTAAGGCAAGCACAAAGAAAATTTCACTTATGGTGACAACTGTATACAATACTAAAAATTCCTGAGGCTGCCCTTAAGATAAGCACATTACCATGGCATTCTTTTCTTTCCTTTGGGCAACCATCTGGTGGCGGTGTTGTCTCCCTTGGAACCAAATCCATGTCGTCTATATGGATGTGCTCCCTCCTTGAGTGGTCCAGTTTGCTCTTAATTGAGCCCGCAGCTCTACTCTAGCCTGCATCATTAACATGAAACATGGCTCACTACAAACAGCAGAGCTCGGTCACTTTAAGAAGACAGCAGTCAGCAATCAATATTTAAAACAGATAAGCTTCAGCATAATGGCTCACATCCAAAAAAGAATTGTACCAAAGGCAAGTAGTGTACTGACACGAGTTTTTCCTTGTTGTCTGTCCTTCGTAGCGTCTCTCTACTTTCGCGCATTGCCAGCCAACACGAACCAACTAGACCCTTTCGTCGCATTACTACGTAATAGTGTTCTGAAGACATAAATTAAGCTGGGAAAGACTTAACTAGTTCACGTCGTGCCGTACGCTGGAAGCTGCGCAGACAAACGTCAAAAGTTGGGGAGGAGAGGGGTACAGATCTGGATCAGTGCATACATTTCAAGGGAAATTATCGAGTTGTGCTGTACTGCATGGAAAATGGAAATAAATGCGATCCCTTAGGTATCCATCTCGCGTAACAAGTTTTATGCATATTGCATTTGCAAGGGCGCAAAAGACAGTTGAGCATATATAAAGGAAAGAAGTGTAAATTTTTAAGGGCTCGTTTTCTTTGTTAGGCAATATATAGCAATTTGCTATTATACTACACTAGCTTCATTAGGCCTATGTAAAAATTACGGAAGTTACAAGAATATATTTAAATTACATTTCAACACAAAAGTATATGTCATTGTTCAAATTATACCTGCCGACCGACCGCACGTACTGTACGTACGCACATGGATATCATCAACAGCGATAGGCATATGCGCACCGCGGAACACAAACATGCGTCAAAATAGTCAGTTGTTGGGCTAGGTGGTTTTACATATCATGCATAGAGGAGTGCGGATTTGTTTAGGAAGAAAGAACACACGTTGTAGAAGAAATATGCTTCAAAATTGCGTCTTTTCTGTCGTGCGTTCTTTCTTCCTAACCAAATCCGCGCTCCCCTATGCAAGGCAAAAATGCACTTAATGTTTAACATGACAAGGCAAAATAAATGTGTGCCAGGGTCTCAAACGAAGAGCTTACCTCCCAAAGCTAAAATCCGAGCTCGGTAGTGAGTCGAGGTACCGTCCGGATCAGTCCATTTTACTGCATAAAAGAACTTCGACGTGGAAGTCCTTCGCGTGCAAGGGTTTGAAGTTTTCGTGTCGCAAATGTTCACAATCGCAAGTTTGCGATCGTCTTCGTTGCGCACTTTTGCGTGCGTGATCATTCTGCAGTACACTGTAGTACACGTGAAGAAGAAAAAAAAGGACACATAGCCGAAAGATCACTTCGCGGGAACGTAGACAAGTATGCGGCGGCAGCGGCGGCGTGCACGGTGCGCATGCTGAATGTAAAAGCTAGCGCGAGCCGCATGCTCGTACTTCCAGCCGACCGACGGATACACGTTTCCACGTAAAAACATCGTGCTGTATAGACGCATATGAGCTCTATATTAATATGTATAATTTATTTACGTTTTTGCGTATATATTGGTTCCCAAGATTTACAGATATTACTATATATTGAAATACGAAACTGCACATTTTTCGTCACGCTGAACCGGCTGAACCACTCAGGTTGTGCTCGTAGTGATGGAAGTGGTGGACGCAGTGGAAGTGCTCGGTTGTGCTCTGAGCAAAGGTTTGAGGATCTACACGTGCAACAACAAATCGCCTAATGCGATCATAATGTATCACCTTCCCAAGAGAAAGAAGAGAGGCCCATATAAACGATATGTCAACATGGATCGGGCTTTGTGCTACTGAGAAGTACTAAGAGGGCTTGCCAACACAACATTTGTTGGTGTTCAAGACTCACACGAGACTGCATGTCATCGTTCGCATAACTGAAATGCCTGGCGTTTTAACAATGGCTTGTGTGGGCGAACAACTTGCGTTGGTCCGCACATGTTTCCGAGGGTCAACGTGAATATCGGCGGCAGATATCGCTCGGCAGACATACCGAACTACTCTTGTAAAATACTGTTTAGTGAACAATGCAGACTTGTATTGCTGCGACATTTGAGTACAAATAAAGCGATTGTGAATGGCAGCCGTTTATTTAAGCGGGTCACTGTAACTTGGGGCATACTTTAATGAAGGTTTCAATTCAGAATGTGCATACATGGTTCAATTGAACAGAATAGATAAAAATTATTATGACGATTCATTGAGCCCGGAATTCTGCCCTGACCTATACCAATTTAAGTTGCCATGTTAATAACAAATATCAATTTTAATATATATCAAACAAATTTTAATTGAAAGAACAACGTTCCAACAAGCTACCCAATTGGAGTTGTACAACCAATTGAACCAACAAGCACTTCAATTGGGGAGGCCAATTGGAATGCACCGTTCCAATGGTTTTCCAATTGGTATGTGTGCAACCAATTGGACGAACAAGCATTCCGATTGGGAGGCCGATTGGGACTATGAGGTCCAATTGGTGTTTCCTATTGAAGGTTGACATTCCAGTTGATTGCCAATTAATTCAATTTGGGACCAATTGCTAGGAACTGGTATGACCAGTTCCTAGCTTTTTTTGACTGGGAGGCGCGCTGTTTCTCGCTCAGGTATTTCGTCTACGTGCTTCTGGCCATGTGATTTCGGATTTCAGGCCACTTCTTAAATGACGGGTTTTGGAAGCGAACTCACTTTGTTGAACTGCAGTTTTAATTCATACCCCGCCATCGCTTGCCACAGTGTCCCGCAGTGTAAGATCGCTGCCACTGTGACTTGCTTTTCTGCTGTTAAGGCCCGTTCTGTTGATAAACTATCCGCTGTTGAATTGCTAAAGCAATCCTTGAAGAAGGAAGATCGTGATGTGACACATTGATCAATAAACTTCCACTCCATTGTGTAGGTCCCCTGACGGATGAATTACTGCGTTTTACAAGTTACAATCTAAAGGTTACAATACATATCGCGGCGCTTAAGCTTTTAAAAAGGCACGCTACTGCGAATGCAACCTCTATGTGAGAAAGAATTGAAAAAAAAACACACCAAATTGTTGTTACAGCCACGTAAATTATAAATTATAAGTTACTTGCCGTTTTGTGCTGTCGTAAACATTACCGTGAGTAGAGTGTAGGTATGTCATTTTCTTTACTATAATAGCTGTCTAATATTCAGTCGTTCTGAGGAAAACACCATGTTCAGTCTATATAGTTTTATGGACGCCACATTGAGCGGATTGGATATGTTTAAGAATGTATACTAATACACATAGTACTAGCTGTCTTTCTTTGCCCTCCTACGTTTCACAGCGAGAGGGGGAGGCAAAATAGCGCAAATGTCCCTTAACTTCTCACCACAAGAGAACAGATTATTTGCAATACTACGTAATTTTGGCTATTTTTCTTCGCTATTTGGTCAGAAATCTTTGGTGTGGCATATACAATTGGCTCCTTGCTACGCGACGTCATAAATCTTCGCAAACTCTCAGCTTGGCAATGACCAGTGCACACTAAAACGCATTACTATGATGAACCCTCTTGTTGAACATTCTTGAACAGTTCTTGATTAAACTACTGCGCTACAGTAACTGGGACAAAAGATGTTAGGAAGCACATGTTACGAAGTGGACACGACATGCGCACGATCTGCGGTTGTCGTGTTTACTTCGTTACGTGCGTCCTTCATAACATATTTTGTCCCAGTAACTGTAGCGCACTATTTTAATGATGCAAAACCACAAAGCCAGATACCTCACTTTACAAATGTAAAGTTTATGGACGCGAAGGCAACAGCCTTAACAAAAAGCTTTTGGATAATGTGTATGAAGTTCATAGCCGTCTGTATATAACATCAAGTGACGTCCTATAGCTGTGTTCTTGAAACTGCCCTATGTAGAGTATATGGATATATAGTTGCACTCGTTTTCGTAACCTAGCCTACAAAAAAGTCAAAGATTACCTATAGAACATCTGTAGATTAATAAAAATTCTTTTTATCAACGTTGGCGCAGTGTCGATATACTGAACTGTATGAAATTATATGAATATGCGTTAGTTCACTTTTTTTCTGTAAAATATCCAAAGACAAATGTCTTTAAGCCATTCGTAAACTATTCTTATGAATCAGTATATGCATTGTCTACGGAATTACGGCCTAACACTTTTTGTAGTTTGTGAAAGTCGCGTTTCTGCCGTCCGAGTTCACAGTGGTCCCCTACGCTCGGCATCTCCAAAAAAGGGCGCAAGGTGGTGGTGGTGAAAAAATCTACACATCTCCACGAACTGAATCATGACGAGTGGACGAGGCACTGGGGATCGTTTTTACCGTAAATGACACGTGACATTGCCCACTCGCGTGTGTAAATGAGTGACAACGTGTGTGTACAGTATATACAATGTCTTGTTGCCTTAGCGAACTCCTTAGCGAACTTCTTGGCGAACTGCAGGTATTTTGAGCGTTCCTATCTATCTATCTATCTATCTATCTATCTATCTATCTATCTATCTATCTATCTATCTATCTATCTATCTATCTATCTATCTATCTATCTATCTATCTATCTATCTATCTATCTATCTATCTATCTAGACACCTACATGTGGGGGGCTCTCGTGATCGCCTCTCTAACTTGGTGCAGAAAACTGGTGCGGGAGGGTGAGAGAGATTAAGGAACATGACTGCCTGGCCACTTAATGAATAACGTGAAAATCTTATCGGCTATCTAGTCAAAACCTTTCCTCCAGACACGTGTGGCGGATACCTGTGTACCACTGGCGGTACGCCCATATGCGTCACAGGTGATTAATAATTGGTGGGATTTAACGTCCCAAAACCATCATATGATTATGAAATACGCCGTAGTGGAAGGCTCCCGAAATTCGCCCGTCTGGTGTTCTTTAACGTGCACCTAAATCTAAGCACGCGGGTTTCAAGCATTTTTTTAGTCCATCGAAAATTCGATGGACGCAAAATGGGATTCGATCCCGCGATCTGCGGGTCACCAGTTGAGCACCATAACCACTAGAACCCCGTGGCGGTTGCGCCACAGATGACTGACAGTATCTTAAATATGAGAGCGCTAAGAAAACTGACGTTTGCAATTCACAATCGTCACACCATAATGTGCACTTACTTTCGATAATACTGACGTCCGTGCACTAACGTGAGTGCGGACGTTGCCAGGCCATAAGTTACCCAGTGTAGTCACCAGTACACGCCAACGTAGTGGACGTTCCTGGTAAGGCCACTTTGTGCACACAACTACTGCACTTAACGTCGATACACCTCGTAACACTCTCCTCACAGCAAAACAAAAAAAGAAAGTGAGCATACACAACGCTTAACCAACATCACGGACTAATACAAAAAAAACATATAGCCTATTTATGCTGGTGCTGGTAGTACGCACGTTAGCGGTGGCGTCGTTACGCAACTATGAACAACCAGTTCTCACTTTTGCATGTTTTCTGGAGACGTGAATGCTTACAAAATTTCCACATATGTTTACTGAGCACTACATCCATCGACTCGTCACGTTACGCTCATTTTAAAAGTACCACGTCGCAAACTTCTTGATGAATGCTTCGCATATCATTGATTGCCACGGTACGTGGGATCTGCCGAATTTTGTCCTTATCAATGTCGAGTGCTGGAAACAAGAAAATGATTCACTATTCCACAGCCTTAAATCATGTTCTAGGAAGAGTGACGTAGGCTACATATTTGTAGTGACATTTTAGTATTACCTGCACAAATCCATTTGTTCAGCGCTGCTTTCTTAAGTTGATCTTTGGTCATCAGTTGTTTTGCTGCGAGGGTGTAATGGACGCTGATGCGAAGGCATGAGGAGGGTGTACAATTCAGGCGGATCTAGCCTTACGAGACGTGCAGGCAATTTCTGCGCCATGTTTCATCCTTGAAAAATATGTTGAGAACATAATCATTTTTTTTAACTTGAAGCACAGGCGGGCTAGTGGCGATCAAACACATTTCTCAGCGCGCTCTGATGTTCTACCACAATGGAACACAAATGCTTTTGTAGCCGATAACCACGTCATTTTAGTAGGCACATTGGCATTCGTCAGTCGTGGCCTGGCAGCATAAAAGCAGGAATTGTTGCTATTTGGGCCTGTTGGTTGTACATCGAAAATGATATATAACGTAGGTAACACAGACACGAAATGAGACACGAGGAGATCTAATGCTGGCTCGTGTAGCGCTCCTGAACCTTTCGTGTCTTATTTTGTGTATGTGTTTCCTACACTAGAAATTGGTTCAGACAAAAGAACAGGCGCGGAGCAAATTTTGTAGTATCTTGTGGGCGCATTGTGGGTTAACGTGAGCGTATTGGGCGAGCTGGTAACTCATCGTATAGAAAAAAATGCCCCCCACCTCCCCGAAGGGGAATCGTGAGGAAATGCGAATGCATTTCGCGCGCGCTTCACTCCGTTTATATATGGTTGGTTGTGGTTCGAAGACGGAAAAGGCGCCTAATTTCTGCAGCCCGGTCGGGAGCACGGCGCAGCGCCTGTTTTTTTTTTTTATTATCGCGGTAGCTCCGCTGAGCTCGCGCGATGCGAGCGCCCTCACGCGCCAGTGTGCGCTCCTCCTCTCCACTTTGCTAGCGGCGAGGATAAGCGCGCGCGCCGCTGCTTTT
Organism: Rhipicephalus appendiculatus; assembly: GCA_030522465.1. Lineage (NCBI taxonomy): Eukaryota > Metazoa > Arthropoda > Arachnida > Ixodida > Ixodidae > Rhipicephalus > Rhipicephalus appendiculatus. Next base: position 3,603 of record JALIZH010018654.1, on the reverse strand, counting down.
GCTATGGGAGAGAGCGGAGATAACACCTGCCGGCGCGCGGACACCTCCTCAACCTATCCTCCTCCCCGCGGACAACGCCGGACAACGCCGGACAACGCCGCCTGACATAGCCCGCCTAAGAAAATGCATTCGCATTTAAAAATTTGAACAGCGCGGAAAAAACGCGTACGGACAAAAGGGAGAGGAGCCGGACTAGCGCCGTGTGTGTCGCTTCCCTATTGTCCGTTCGTGTGTTTCCCGCTCTATTGAAATCTTTCTTCACGGTGTAGCGGGTATTTTTCTAGATCAAATAATGGCTACTTACGATTTCATGGTCACTTTACAACTTTATTCGCAGTAGGTATTCTCGGACAGTTCAAAACGGCCAATTTCGCGCTTATGGACGTTCGTTTCCTCGCGGGACGCTTGAGGCACCCACGAAAAAGCGAGGCCTGGCTAGTCAATGCGAAAGCAATGCCAAGGGTACCCGATATCGCGATCACGTTCTACTCGTCAAGGCGAAGCATAAGCGTCCTCAAGTTTTCAGTCAAATGCATGCGTGCGATTCCCACCTTTGGTCTGCTGCCACAGTCCTGCCGACGAAAGACAGAGGCAGCAAACGCTTGTAGCATTGCAATTTCTCACTACATGAATGTAACCCCAATTGGTGGGCAGAATTTTGCACCGGCTGTGCCTACTAATCTAAATCTTCAGACGGCACGGTGCACCACGCTGATAAATTACCCCCCCTTTTGAAGTTACTCTTACAACCCTTACGCCTTTTATCACAAGATGCTACAGTTCTCGAACGTGGCTGATAAAATTCAATCATTGCATGATGGTGGGCAGTAAACACGGCCCGCACCGATACCCAAGTATGCGCCAGTGGCGATTCAGTTGGCTGATAACAACGTCACATCTAAAAATGAAAATCGCCCGAAGAGCAATGTGACACAGAAACTTAAGCATCTATTAATTGCATCCCGTCCGCTTGCCAAAGAAATCGCTGATGTCTGCAGTAATTACATTGTGTCTGAATGGATCCATATCAGACGTTTTATTATTTATCACTTAACAAATTTTTGCACTTCAAATCGTAAGCAATCAGGAAGCTTAAAATTCTGCTAATGTAAATGTGACACTTTTTACATTATGCACCCGGACTGCAGGCACTAGTTCGCACGTAATAAAGGCATTTATAGCATTAATACCCGCGCATTTGAGAGATGTTCGGTTAGTTTGGCTGCCTGGACACAAAGGGTTGGTCCTAAATGAAATGGCCGATTCCTTAGCAAGGTCTCCAATAAGTGGGACAATTTTACCGTGTCTTCCACCGTCCGCTTAGGTGACGGCCGCGCGATTTCCCAGGCGTAAAATTACGGAAGGCCTTCCAGGCAGACCACTGACAAATTCTGCCGAATATCGGCACTTGTTATATCCCTACCGGAGATCGTCTTGTGAAACAGGTAAACTAGAAGTGTCAATTACGAGGCTGCGCTGTCGGGTGCCGAAACTAAATTTCTACCAACACAGGTCTGGTCAGGCACCTGCTCCATTGTGCGCATTCTGTGGTGAGCTGGAAACAATTGATCATTTCTTTTTGACCTGTCGTGTCTCCCTGCCGTACGCCATTTTAAAGACGATAGTCTTTCTTGGGATACTTACACGCAAAAAATTGTGGTCTGGCTGTCCGTCTGTCTGTCTGTCCGTAACCTGATTCAGATACTCGGCCAAAGTTTAACCACTTTCTAAACGCCCACCCATCTTGAACTGGTGTTTACGTTCATACTTGTGAACATATTCGGTCAAAAAGCAAATACTACGCATACCTGAGGCGCAACATTAATATGCAAGTATCAGGTCGTGTGTTCTTTTATTAGAAAATACATAGACACGTAATTCTAAAGACCCAAGTGTTTTTTAGGCTGCGCAGAAAATACGACGCTTTGCACGAAAAAGCTCTGTGCCGACGATAAAGTGCTGCAGCTGGCAGTGGCCTCAGCCCAAGCTCATGTTTTTCGATGGTGTCCATATCTCGCGCAGCGCCTCCTCTATTTTATCAATGCCATCCAGATGCAGCCAATTCAACGTAGAGTACGCGCTGTCTGAGGCAAGGCAAAACATCGTAGTACGGCAGGCACAAGACTATCGTCTTTCGACGACATTTGCAGCGAAGCACGCAGATACGCGGCCATTTTTTTTATTGGGATTCTGTCGCTTTCTTTATGGAGGACTATGGTGGCTGTAGATCCGCTGTAGATTTCTTCCATTATGTTTATATATGTGTTATTTGTCAGTTAAAAAATTTATGCACTTCAAATTGTAAGCAATCAGGAATTTTAATAATTTTCTTAATGTAAATATGACACCTTTTATAGTATGCACGCGCCCTTCTGGCACTAGTTAGAGAAAAGGAAGAAGGCTTTATTGGGGTGGCACGCACCAGGATGGAACCAAGCATGGAAGCCTACTACGGTGGTGAAAGCTATAATATTGACATGATGCCAGAATCGACATATCCGACGTATGCTCCAATGGAATATGATAGTGAGGTACAGTGCCTTTTCATGCGCTTAATTTGCTTGAAGTAGGGCCGCGAGCGACTGTTAGATGCTCGTGAGGCCTCTATTGACCTTAGCAATCGAGCCGTATGCATGGTTGTGAACACTTCAGCAAATAATCGTTTATATAACTTTCAGTTAGCTATTTGAAATTTTAGGCAAGGTCGTGATGCATGTTTAACCACAGTGCAACTACCGAGACAAGGATTTGAGGAAGGACGAACAAAGCGCTGACTTACGGTTCGTTTGCACCTGTGACTATACCAGTATGGCACTCATCGCGCGACCAATTGCAACTGGGGATCAAAAAGCCCGTCTACACAACCGATGTTCATACCTGCGTGCGACCTATACCCGTCGTCACACAGAATTCAAGTCCGCTCGCATATGGCCTTCATTGCGATGGCCCCTTAAATTAAGCTGACGTGAATAACCGGCCGCGGCGGCTGCATTTGCGTTCGAGGTAAAAATGCTCAAGGCCCGTGTACTTAGACTTAGGTTCCGCCGAGACCGTCTTGTAGCGCACAAGCGCGCGCGTACGTGTTGCAATTTAAAGTGCGGCGTTGTTGCATCTCATGTCAATGCTGGGAATGTAAGGTAGACTTCAAATGTTGTGTTATATCTGGGCGCAGAAAATTTGATACATATTACCGGCATTTTCTTCGAATGTAAAAAAACCCTTTCGGAGAAGTATACAGGTGGATATCTGCCTTCATGAGCGTCAGTTACCGGAAATACCGGGGTGGCGTATTAACGTTTATGATTATTCATCCCTGCTCGAAATGCGATTTCCCACACAGGTCTTTCTCATCCAGCCTATGCCCGAAACCCCCCTTGCTAAAGCCTGTGGAAAATACTGAACAGTGGAACAACCACAATGGTACAAGCTTGTTTGGCATAATATTCTGCCTGATCGTTGTGGTGCCAGGAATCTTGACCAGCGCTGCCCTGACCATGTATTATCTTTCCACCGATTCGGTATCTGAGACCACTCTTGAGGTAAGAGCAACCTTTACCTTTAACGTGCCAGAGTCAGAGATACGTAAACAGGTAGATTTATGGA
>JALIZH010018653.1:0-20746 GCA_030522465.1 Rhipicephalus appendiculatus | reverse complement strand
TCCTTTCTCAACAGGCCCAGCCTCCTTTCCCAACAGGCCGAGACTCCTCTACATCCTCTCCCAAACGGCCGCAGTGCGGGCGCCGGCCATATAACCCAGATCTCGCCACCTTCCTATCTAGAATGCTATGTCACGCTGATAACAGGCGCGATGTTCGGACCTTTCCCAGGCGGGAGAGGCGGGAGAGGAGGGCGCGCGGCGCGGCGGTTTGGTTTAAAGAGAGACGGTACTTTCTAAAATATATCCAGGGACTTTACAGGATATGGGATACAAGAGAGCCGCACTAAGCCCGAATCGTTGCATAGCTTGTTGTATTTACACAACTTGTAATCTGTGCATATAGTGACCGTCATGTGTCGATTGCTTATGTTTCGCTTTGATATGTTGAATAATATACCACATTATCGGAAAAAGATATATTGTATCCGCAGCGAAACTTCATAAGATCGGGCCGGACCGGGCCGGGCCCGAGCTCTTGCTCTTGTAGGTCGGGCCACGCCGGGCGGGCTCGTAGCATTTAAGCATCGGGCTCGGGCGGGCCTTCGACGCTGTCAGCGGGCCTGGGCCGGGCTCGGGCTCGAAAATGTGGCTCGTGCACAACTCTACTACCTTCTATGTTTTTGGCAGGAATACGTCACGTATTTAATTATGACACCCTTATGGCGAGAACATAACACGTGAATTGTTACGTGGTTTTAGAAGGAACATGTCATGTGAGGTAAAGTGGTTTCGATCATGACACTGGTTGTTACGTGGTCATTTAAGTGGTTGCCAAGCTAGGCAAGGACAGTGCAGTTTTGCCAGATAGTTTCTAGGCTACGTGAGGTGAGATAATAGCTAGGCAGCTTCTCGTCAAGGCGACAAAGGGTTTGCCGAGCATACACAGCGCCGCTGTTAAAACAGACACATTGTTGTGTTAAAACAGACTGCCAGAGCTTCCCCTTTCCACAGTATTCTTGGTATTGCCATACGAGAATCTATCGATATTGACTTTTAGGTTCTTGGCGCTCACTCACTTGGCCTCGGATTCGTTTCTCGCGCGTTCTTTGCTGATCTAGTGCAGCGGCAGCCGCGACAGAATAAGAAGAGATCAGCGTGGCTCCAGGAGAACAAGCCACGAGGTACGAACAGAAGGCTGTGGCTCATGGCCAGTGGTTATGGTGCTCGGCTGCTGACGCGATGGTGGCCGATTCGATGCGGAGGGCGCATTTCGATGCAGGTGAAATGGTAGAAGGCCGTGTGCTGTGCGATGCCAGCGCCCGTTAAAGAACATCAGATGGTCGAAATTCTCGGAGCCCTCTACTACGGCCTCTTTCAAAATGATATCGTGGTTTTGAGAAGTAAAACCCCAGATATTATTATTAATATTACCTGTGGACACGTGAGCCACAACCGCTTCGGTCTCTGCCAGGTAGCCTCTGCTTTTCGCGATGATGAGTCGGACTTCGCGACGGACAACCTCAGAATTGTCGCTCATATACCTAGTATCGGTTATCTCGGTATTTCTTTTTATATATCTTTCTAGTTGGGCAAGGCGCTAGGCGGGGAGCCGATGTAGCGCCGCGCCGATCCTAGGCAGCTGGCCGCGCAAAGAAAAAATTACACCATCTCCCGCTAAAGGGAACCATGTGTAGATGTGAAGCAGCGGGCGCTAACGCTTACATTGGCGGTGGCGTTGACGCTGGTGCTCATCGCAGCGTTGCGCAGGACAGAAAACTGGGGAGGCGCAAAGCACGCAGTGATGGAGCGGTGTTTCCTACTGGAACATGCCAATCGCTGCTAATGGGCAATGAGAGACAGAAGACTCCGACTGGACACAGAGACCCGCAGTCCGCTTTTAGTTAACGCGCACGCTGCGAATTTTTAGATGTGACGCATCTTATGCTCGGGGCTCTGTCCGTCCCTCCCGCGTCCCGCGTCCCCCGTCCCGCGACCCGCGTCCGGCCACTTTCATGAAATAGGGAAGCACCCATTATGCGAACCAGGAGACTGTAGTAATATGAAGGCCGTCAACCACTACTACAGTCATCAGAGTCATGGCCGAGAGCACAGAGAGGTTGCTTAGCAATGGCTAGGCAGGTGGTGTCTGTCGCCCAGGTTGACCGCATTCCTTGATCTTGCTTACATGTGTTTGGAGGGGGCTTAGTCCGTCCCTCCTTCCCGCGACCCACACCACCACAGCGCATGCGCGTCCCCTCCCCCCTCTCTCTCCTACGCTCACCCCCCTTTGTCTCCTCTAGGAATCCTCTACTCTACGGAGCGGCCCCCCGCGTCCCACACCCCCTACAGCGCATGCGCGTACCCTCCCCTATCCCCTCCTACACTCACCCCCATTCTCTACTCTAGAGAGAACATCGACCGTTACCTAGAGAAGGCAATGGCACAGTACATACAGCCACGCCCTTCGTGCTTGCGGGTGACTTCAACGTGGATATAACCACGAACGACTGGCTCGTCCACCACATGATAGACGTGTACTGGTTACGACGCATTTCCGACGACAACATACAACCGACAACCATAAGGGGAACGTGCATAGACCTCATCTTCGCAAACTTCACAATAAAAACTCTTCAAAAGCAACCCCTGACGCTACACTTCACCGATCACAAGGCCGTCGTCTTTAAAGCGCCCCGTGCACCGATGCAAGGAATCGCACACGTTCCCTAAATAAACCCGCAACCACCACATTCTCTTATACATTCTCATTTATCCTTTCAATAAAATTCCCGCTCAAGCTACATCTCTCCGCTGCTTCGCATCCACACATGCTTCCCTTTAGCGGGAGGTGGGGAATTTTTTTATTGTTCAACAACGCACAGGAGAAATCTCCCACCGGCACCACCTTGGAGGTCAAGATCCATTGCCATATATACGGGGTGGCCAGTGAACGGTTGTGCAGCGCGAGCAGTCGGTTTTTTCAACCAAGAAACTCGCTAGCAGACGCTGCCTGCGTCGGCGTCGTGAGGCGAGAGAGGGGGGGGTAGCGTAGGAGAGGAGAGAGAGAGGGGGGGGGGGACGCGCATGCGCAGTGGGAGTATGGACGCTGCGGGCAGGGATGCCTAGAGGAGAGAGGGGGAGCGTAGGAGATGAGAGAGAGGGGGGGACGCGCATGCGCAGTGGGAGTATGGACGCCGCCGGCAGGGATGCCTAGAGGAGAGAGGGGGGGGAACGTGGGAGGGGAGAGAGGAAGGGAGGCGCATGCGCAGTGAGGGTGTGGTTGCCGCGGGGAGGGATACCTAGAGGAGAGAGAGGGGAAGAGGAGGTTTTTTTTTTTGAAAGGTTTGCGCATGCGCAGTAAGGGTGGTCACGCCGGCACACCACCACCTGATTAAGCTTCGCCATAAGATGCTTCACATCTAAAAAGCGAACTTCGTGGCTCGGCATGCGCGAGCCATGAGGCAGACAGAACGCTCTGGCTCTTGATCTTGCTCCTCGCGAAAGCTGCAGCCACTTCGATCTCTCGCTTCACCCACATATCAATAAAAAGTGCCGATAGCACGGCCTCTTCATTCACTGTCACGCCATACTTCTCTACACTCATATTATTACGGCTAAGGCTTCTCTCGATGAAAATGAACTCAAGCAATGTCGTTGGTAATGAAGAAAATGAAGAGCACATCCCTTACACGCCGCTCGTTTTGAAGTGCTTCCAATGCATATTTCGCCATGTGCCCATCTATCGAAGGCATTGCTTTGTAGAATAAGTTCACTGCATCGAGACTGCGAGGCTATCATCGCTGTAGAGTTCGTCATATGTGGTATGGATAACAACTGTCATAGGAGATAAGTCATTGAAGATTACAGTAGCAAATCGCGAGAGGCATATAGCCATATGACATGAAGGCAATTTTAAAGGGCCCTTAACAACCTCTAAAACTACCAAAAACAAGCGCTTCATTGTCTCCTGCCTTTTTCCGTCTTTTCGGCACAATTTGTGACGCCAGTAGTGTGTTCCCGTTATGTCATGGTAAAACAAGTTCTGGATTGGCCCATGTGTGAGGAATATTGACTGCAAGTGGTCTCCTACCCTGATTTACCATGTGGTCGCGCGCTCACTCAGCCTTGTTTCGCATGGCTATTGTGCGCGATCAACTGTTTCAGTTCGTATTGTGCGTTTTCAACTGCGCAAAGCGGAAACAACATCATGCAGCCGACAAGCGCTACATCATGATTGCCTCAGCGTTGAGTGCTGACATTACCTTTTTAGTGAAGGAATAAGTGGTGAGGAGGAGGCATTGCCTGTAGGAATGATACTGAAGACGTGAGAGAAAGCCACGCTCTCGTCCTTGAACTGAAAGTGGTTTACGGGCCCTCTAAGGGCTGGTTTTTTTTTTTTTCATTCATCGAACTTTACTGAAACCCAACAGGTAATGAAGAGAAGGAAGTTATAGAGGACGAGTGTTCCACACTCACCGTTATGGCGGCAGGCGGCACTGACTAACAGTGCTAGGTTTGCATACACCAAAATACCCGATAAAATGTAAGAGCGGACGGCCGTCGCCGTAGATCCAATAATATAGCTTCGGGTGCGTTATGCGAAGGTTGCAGGTTCCGTCCCTGCCAGCGGCAAGTTGTCTTTTCGGACCCTTTAGTTTCTTCACATTGATATCGTAATAACTAAAATACATTTAGTACAGTGGAATTAACGTCCCCTATATCTTGATTGGCTTCATTATCTGTTGGATAGTAAGACAACCACTAAGTTGTGTCTCTTCTCTTACCAAGTTCGTTTGGCCCATTGAAAAAGCTTATCCACACACACACAAACACACACATACATACACACACACACACACACACACACACACACACACACACACACACACACACATACCGGGTGTCCCAGCTATGTTTAGCCAAGGGTTAAAAAATACTATATTTGAGGCAGGCGAGTGAAATCAGTTGAATATTGCTGACAACCATATTGCGCACTTCAGGCAATTTTTTTTCTTTTGTAATTAACTAATTTGTTAATTATTATTTATTAAATTGATAAATATTGACTTTACGCAAGAAATGAGGGTTGCAAAGTACGAGAGCGTCTTCAGAAACTCCCATTACATTATTTGCGATAAAGAAAGTTTTACGCGTACCATTTCTCCCGTGCTGCAAAGAAAGCCCGCGAAATACAAAAAATACCACGTGACTAGCGCATTCGCGCGCCGCGACCGTGCTGCTCTCAGCCGTGGTTTGAGCGAACAAAATCAGCTGCGACAACGACCCGCCGGCTGCTTTGCAGCAGTAGGCCGTTAAGTTTACGGTGGTTTCCTCGCCCGCGCTCGCATCTTGCACAGTCACGCGTGCCAACTGGCTGGCAACGGGCCAAGAAACCACTGCCAACTTATCGGCCTACCGCTGCAACGCAGCCGGCCGGTCGTGGTCGCAGCTGATTTTGTTCGCTCAAACTACGGCTGAGATAGCGTACGCATTTGGGCTGGTTTGTTCATGTTTACAGAAGTGAAAAAACAGCGCTAAAAAGACGGGACGTGAAAGGACACAGGACAGGGCTGAGAGCAGCACGGCTGAGAGCAGCACGGTCGCGGCGCGCGAATGCGCTACTCACGTGGTATTTTTTGTATTTCGCGGCCTTTCTTTGCAGCACGGAAAAAATCGTACGCGTAAAACTTTCTTTATCGCAAATAATGCAATGGGGATTTCTGAAGACGCTCTCGTACTATCCAACTCTCATTTCTTGCGTAAAGTCAATATTTATCAAGTTAGTCAATTAAACATAATTAACAAATTAGTTAATTACGAAACAAAAAATTGCCTGTAGTGCGCAAGATGGCTGTAAGCAATATTCAACTGACTTCACTCGCCTGCCTCAAATAATTTTATTTTTTAACCCTTGGCTAAAGATAGCTGGGACACCGTGTATATATATATACACTGCCCAACTAAGTTGGCATATTCACAGAGACTCCCTGCTACTACTGACCTTTAGAGCCAATGTATTATTCAGCTCGCCCATCGTAAGAACCTTCGACGAATTAGATATAATTCCGTATGTGTACATCGGACGGCCGAGGTATTCCGCGGTGCTGCCAGCGACATTCGTTGGCTCACAAAGCTGAAAGGAAGTGACATAAAAAATCAAATGCAGCTCCACCACTATAAAACATGAGAAAGAGCGTAGCATGGTCACGCATCGATTGCCGTTCGTGGCGTTCCCACTGATCCGTTTACTACATTGATGATGACGCTAATGTTTCACAAGTATACGGAGTTTTCCCGGCACGTATGGAACCTTGTAAGGGAGATTCGCAAACTTCATGTGCAACATGCGCGCTACTTTTTGATGAGGTTTCTTCACTTTCCCTGTGTTACGGGAGTTGGTATACTTGTCGCCTGCAGCCAGTTCCGCCAGGTTGTTTCCCCCTTGAGATGTAGCGACCAAGCGCCTTCGATGTGAACGCGAGAGGAGCTATTGTGCTCTTGGCGCGGCGATGGCGCCATCTCTTGTGCGGCATGGGAGTCAGATGAATGTTTCCGAAGCTTTTCTAGCAATTTTAGGTTAACAATTGCGATTACTTCTGCGTTAGTTCTGTTAATTATATTGTTTTAGAGCTCGTTCGATAACTTTAATCGGGTCTCGAGCAGTGTTAGCCTTATTACGGCCTGTATTCAGCGCTTTACCTTGAGCGTGGTCAGGCCACATGAGACAACAACAATGGATGGACAACAAGCTGCGCTCCTAGAGTGTTCGGTACTTAGAAAGCGCCGAAAATGCTGCATCGATCAATTCGAGTGGAAGAAGTAACAAAAGAAAACTAACACTGAATTTTTCAGTGCCATAGTAGCCGCAAAAAGGACACATAGGTCAACAACGCGTTCAATGAGGCTACCGATTATTCTTTCATAACGTGACGACAACGACTGGACCCGTGTATTAAACAAAACATCATTTGTTTCAACTTTAGAACAGTATTACATATTTGTAACAGCCACGCAGTTAAACAGGGTGATCCATGGGACAAAGAATCACTCCAACAGTACTGTTTAAAGTATATTTAATAAACTGCCAATATTCATCTTTTTTTTTTATATTCCTGCGGGGCAGAGTTTCATGAAGTGGGATTAACATCGATAGCCTTGTTCTTCTTATCTTCTTGCGTTAGATGTTTACACTCCTTAGTAAATTAACCAAAACGAAAATCAGCTTCAGCTACTGCTTACATGAATATTGTAGTTAAACTAAATTTCTTCTGCACTGTTCTTTTTCATGAAATATAGTACTTTCGCACGAGATGTACGAGTATGTCTATACTTTATAACTTTCCTCTTATGCGAACTATAGTTGTTCCTTAGTGTCGCAGATCCAGCTTTCGGGGACATTGGATGATCAGCGCTCCTAGCAGCCACGGCTGGAAGCTCTCACGTTTTCAATGGGACAGGGTCATTTTTCGACGATAAAAAATCGTAGAGTCGCAATTTCCAAAACTTCTTAAAGGGGCACCTTCTAGAAGCTGTACCGCATTTAACAAATGCAGCATCGTTAACATCGGGGCTTCGCATTCTGTTCCCACGACGACTAAAGTTTAAACAATGGGGTCCTATGGAAGCGGCCGAAATCACGCCTCGTTTTTCGGGACAAAAACGAGCCGTCTGAAAAAACTAGACGGAATCCTGCAAATTTTTCGGAGATCTGAGTAGTACGGAGACGAAGCTTTCATTTGAGGCCGCAATCGTGTTTCTGTGTGAAGAAAAACACGTTCCAAAATGAAGTTTTCTACAACACAGTCGCGTCTTGGACTCGCGTCTTCGACCATTGTATCTTGATAAGACCCATTTTACCGCCTCGCGACCGGTGTGCGTTGTGGCCTAGATGGTTGAGTGTCTGTTTTCGCGACTCACGTGCGCTAAATGCGGCACGGGTTCGAATCGCAGAAAATTTTTTCGTTTTTTTTTCTTTTTTTTTTTTTTTAGAGAATTGCTGTCAGTGGTTACGGTACTCGGCTGCCGACCCGAAGGGCACCGGTTTGATCGTGGCCGCGGCTCTAGCATTTTCGAACGAGGCGAAAGTCCACTAGTACTTGGATTTTGATGCTGTACGTAGATGTAAATTCACGTAAAGAACCCCAGGTGGTCGAAATTTCCGGCACACTCTTCTGCCGCGACAGGGAATGGGAGACGCCCGCTAAGCGCTAAGCGCGTGTGCTGTAGGACATCGTTTTTCCAGTCTCGACCTCCTCTACGGCGCGCCTCATAAACATATCGTAGTTTTGGCGTGTAAAATTCCAGCAATTAATATTACTAGTGCGTCATTGCTGAAGATTTAGTTTCTTGTTTTTTCGCTAAAGCGTTGCACCCAGAATCTTTGCTACAGAGCCGGTTTCGCTTCTAGATATGGAGCAAGTAAAGTTCTCATGTTTTAGAGAGAGAGAGCTCTTTATTGAAAGGCAGAGAATTTAGCCGGCGTGTGTAAATCGCTGACTTGCTACTCTGCGTGGGGAAGGGGATTGGGGACTGAAAGACACAAAGGGAGAGAGAGAGAGATAGAAAAAAAATAAAAAGTTAAAATAGAATTTAAAAAAGGTAAAAACACAAACTGAGTTTTTTGTCTCTTGGGCGGGGACGTGTGCTGAGAGTGACTTATTACGTGCTTTCAAGGTGCCATTAAAGTTTGTCGAGCTGACCGATGCTCTCTAAATATCTGAATAATAGTTTCATAGCATGCCTCTGTTGCGTGGCGCAGGGTAAAGGGCCCAAGACGCAGTCAATTGATAAAGCTCTTCGGGTCAGCATATGCATGGAATGTTCATAGAGCGCACGCTCATCGGCATACGCTCGGCACTCAAATAAAATATGTTCGACAGTTTCTATTCAGCCACAGTTATTGCAGTATGGACTTTCGGTTTGACCAACGCGGTACCGTAAGCTGTTTCCATAAGCACTGTTCAGTCGAAGACGATGGTACAAAGTTTCCAGATGTCGAGGAATTCTGCATGGGAGTCTTGTTCTTAGATGTGGGTCGATAGAGTAGAGGGAATCATAATGATGTGTCGAAAGGTTCCAGAGCCTCTTGTTTTCTTCGGAAGCAAGTCTCTTAGCCAGTTGGGAAGCATCAGATTTGGTAAAATAGGTTCGCCTGTAATTTCGCTTTTGAAGTCCTTTGCGTGCCGCTTCATCCGCTTTTTCGTTGGCCAGAATACCGCAATGAGCTGGTATCCACTGAAATGTGATAAAGTTACCTGTGGTAACAGCCAAGTGGTGCAAGTACGCTATATCGATTGAAATCGGGTGATGATTTGTTTTCTTTAAGAGGTTGAACAGTATCTGTAGCGCTCCCTTGGAGTCGGTGAAGACCACCCATCGGTTCGGCGTTTGACGCACGCCCTCTATCGGGCGCGCCTCGATTGCGTGCTAGGCAGGATACCGCCGCGCGCTCCCCATAGAATTTGCTGTAGGCGCTCTACAAAACACCTCGCGGAAGCGCTCCAGGACATTTCTGTGCGTACTTTCAAAACGAAATATGTTCTGTACTGTTAAAATAATAATTTCCGACGAAGAGAAAGCACAACATATTTTACAGTCGCTGTCTCTTTGGAGAAAACGGAGCGCCCGCTTCACGCGGTCACCGCGATGAGACCCCTGAACCGGCTTCTTGCGCGAAATGTAGTGAGTCGCTGATTACAAACTATGTGAAACATTTTGTTGGAGTAGACGCCTGTATACCTAAATGGAGCATAACAGAAAGAAGCCTCAAGCCAGTGATCGCACCGGTTCGCGGCGACCGACGGAGCTTTTGCATGTATGAGCGTCTGCATGTATATATATGCTCGTACTCATGGTTTCGCTTTCGCTACGAGCGTATTTTGGCGCCGTACCATGAACTTTAGTCCGCAAAATATGAGAATCTTTTAGTACACAGAAACTATTGTTGAGCGGACGCTATCAGAGCAGTTCCACTTTATTTTTCTTGTTGTTACAACTACGACGTTGGCGCGCCTATGGTAACATGTGATGTCTCGTTCCGACAATTCAACGTTTTTTTTTCTTTTTTTTTCGTTTTTTTCAGTCAAAATTAATGTATATGTCAATGTCATTTGACATGTTGCCTCGCGCTGCATATAGATCGGTCTTCTAAGCGAGCAATTGCCGCTGCTCCTGTTATTTCAGTGTGTTCGTTTCGTTTGGTGGTCACACAAAGCGTGAGAAAATGCGATGCCTTTTTTAATATGTTGCTTAATTATCGTTTCTATTGCATTCCACTGAACTTGCTGCTCTCTGCCATCAACTAATTCATAGACCAAAACTTCACCACTTTGAGACTGCTGATGGGAAAGAAGCGGTCTACGAGGCCATGTAGTAGTATACAACGCCAAGGAAACGAATGAAAATACATTAACTTTCGCCGCACTTGTTCTGCAAACGTCGATGTTAACAAGGACCTACCTGAACTTGAAATAGCGGTGAAAGAAAGGGAAGTTATTCCAGCAACCTGCAGCTGCAAAGCAAGGTAACGACAACTCGTAAAGAGTAAAATGCAAAATTTTAATGCCCAGCATTATTTGGCGAGTTGCCCAGCCTGTCGAGTCTAACGACAACAGCGCGGTATCTTTTCCACATAAATAAATAAGGCTCCAAAAAATACATGGGGTTGGATAGGCCCAACTTGAGTTTGAGAGTGGCACAGCTAAATTTGGGCTTTTTAGCACGTAGTGTTTGCGTCATGAGAATGCGCGATTGACTGAAAGAATGTTATTGCCAACATAAATGCAGCACAAAGCAGCCGCAGCATTTGACTCGCTCGCTATAAACATCCGCCAGCAAACGTCGCATATAGGTTTGAAGGCGAAAACCTTCGATGCCTCATCAAAAGGGAAGATTGACCGTCGTCATCCCGCCTCATCGACGCCGACATGAGATATGCAAAAAAAATCACCATCACGTGATGACGACACCATATGTCGTCATCATGTCTTCACAGGTTTCGCAAATTTGTGAAGACGTCCTGACGTCGCCATGACGCCACATAACGTGATGTCACATGACGTGGTCACACGACATGGTCGCTTTGCATAGCCTCCGTGATCGGTGAACCGATCACGGAGGCAGTGCAAAACCTCGTTAGGTGCACAAAGTTTTTTGGAGCGGGACGGGGAAAATCAATACCTCGACTGACAAGAAGGAGAAGAAGGTGGCTTTCGCCTTCCAGTCATCTTAGGGGAATGTACAAGGAACCTTGCGAGTGTTTAAATCCAACGCATCTAAACAGTCACTCAAGTATCTACAGCCCATATTGCAGACGCTGAGCACAGGGCCGACGATCAAGATGTCGCACAGGAACATTCTGAGATGGTATCGCAGGATGCAAAAGGCAGCGCCTTTTCCATACTGCGGTAGATAAGCACCATTAGCCGGCGGGAAGCGCGCGGACGATCGTCGCAGTGCGCACTTTCTGCTACTCAACATCACAGCCCCGACGCAGTAGCGAAAAACGTCGTCGCGGGAGTGCTTGTTGTACACATGACTCGTAGCCGATCGCTGCTTGCCGGTTCTTAGCACCACGACGCACTCTTCACGCAGTTTTTTGTCCCACGGGTACCGGTGCAGGCTGATACTGGACTTCGTTGCATGCGTCCGGCAGTACGGCATTGAGCACCAAGAGCAGCATGTTCATCGCTTTGGGAGGCAGCCACTCCTATTACAATGGGTTCAAAATGCGAGAAAACCTCCGGATTCGCACCAAACACAGCGCAGGGGGGAGCTTGAAACTCATTTACAAAGCACGCGGCAGCGCTCAGCAAGCAGCCGACGCGACCGCCGAGACCGCGTGATCCTGCCAAGCACGTCACGCCGACGGTGGCGCCGGCGTTTCCAGTGGTGGCCCTCGAGGCCAATATAGGACAGCTTCTTTGATGCCATGAAGTTCTGCTGTAGTCGAGGATGTCCTTCGCTATCATGCTTTAGTATTTCTTATTACGCAACCCATTATCTAAACAACAAAGGAAGGGGAACCAAGGGCCTATTTCAGTTAACCACAGCCTCAATAAGGCAACACATATTGAATCCAAGGAAAGCATGAGAGAAGCTATTGATAGTGTAATGAAGCGTTTTAAATAAGCATTATACTATTGGAGACTGACCAGCAATGGCAGAACCAGCGCAAAGCTTGCGTTGCCGAATCGTCTTCTTTTCTTTCTACAAATGGTAGACACGGCCCAAATCGAAAATGTTTGCTAAGTTTGATGCGTCTTCGCCCGTTTGTTATTTTACACAGAAACTTCAAAACTGTATCACATATAGAAAAAAAGCATTTGAAATATTTCTGCGAGAGATCGCTTTCCTACAAGCAGCGTAAAAAAAAGAAAGAAATAGTTTAAAAACCAAGTTTTTTCAAAAAAAGCCCATTTTCAAAAAAAAAAAAACAAAAAAACTTGGCGTCACTTTTAGGGAAATTTTTTTACCGAAGAGTGCTTATGTCAGTCAATGCACGGTTTCGATATAAAATGTCGTCATTTTCTTTGTTAATGAGACATAAAGGGCCAAAGTAACATTTGCTGTGTGTTCTCACTTCAGTGCCTTTGATGGTTGTTATCAGCTTGCATTGTGCGTAAATCTACAGTACTAATTATTTTGCTGCAACGAAATTTCACTCTGGTAGCCTGTCTTCAGCAAAAATGTATTCTCAGATTTATTTGTCTCTAGCGTGTGCGGGGTTGGGCTGCTTCCGCTCTCTAAAGGGCTATGCGTGCACAGCTTGCAGCCTGCAAGAAAGCCTGCAAGAAATAGACGTACCTGTTCAACATATTAATCGTTTTAGGTTCCTCAAGAAATGCTTGGTCTACCTCATCGCGGCTTACAGATATCGACCGGACATGCATGTTCGATCTCTCGGGGAATCACCTAGGTTCATTGCACAATCTGATGCCTCGATATTTTTGATTACTATACTCCATCTCACAATTACCTTGCAGCACTGCCGAAGTTACGAGGAGTAACAGGCAGTGTCCTTGCGCAGCACGTAATGTAGTCCCGGGCTTAACTCTCATTATCAACGAGGTGCAAGTGCTTTAGCTGTGCTTCTCGCATGACGCGTTACGGCGATACGTGGCACGTTAGGCCCTTCACGCATGCACTTCGAAATTTGTGAAATAATGAAGACATTACCGGCTGGTAGCCGTAATAACCACCCTAACCGCGGTGACGTACAGCAACATGGCAGCCCCCATACACCCCAGACCACACGCTTCGGTCCGAATTCGTGCTTTTTACTGGCTCCCTGTCCGGACATCCAGAAATAAGTGGCATAATCTGTCATCGCTTAGTCTAATCTAACGCTGAGGGCAAATAAGCAGGTATCTTCTTTCGCAATTATTTATATCGCTCGTTTGTTTTGGTGCTGCTAGGACTACTGAGGCGATGCCAAGCCGTAAAAGTGGTTTGATGTTAACTGAGCAGATGTCGCCACAACATTAGCGTCCGTGATGCGTTGACGATGCGAAACACCCTGAATGTCTATATTGCTTTCTGTGCCAATGATTTGCTGTTCCACTCAAGAATGGTACATGATTGCTGCTGAAAGGGCGTCGACCATGCTGACAAAAAGAACTCGGTGAAAACGCCAATATGAACGCTGTTATAAAAAGAACCGCGTTCCTCACAAACGCCAGCGAACACGCCCTGCACGAGTGGGTTTTTGAACATAAAGAAACGGCGAGGTGGCGTTCCCGCAGCGGTTTTTTTGCATTTTGTACTAAGTAGACGGAGTAAGTATCGACAAGGTAGGCGAGCCTACGCCAAAGAGACGACGAGCAGACGACGCGACGCGGATGAACACGTCTCGAGGGGGGCTTTCGCCTTTCCTATTGGCTAACAAGCCCTGCAGTTTCCACAGTGCTGCAAGGTACTTCTGAGATTGAGTATAGAATAGAAGAAAGATCAAGTGGCTTGACGACGAAGATCAAGTACGAGGCTTGCTAGACCATACGGTACGGGCCGCGGTACTTCGAAAGAGGTTTCGTTGGCCAACCGGGGCTAGCTCAAGGAATCCAGCGCCACACAAGTCGGTCACGGGCATACGACGCTAAAAGGCTTCGAGACATCTCGTTGGTGTATTTGACGCTGCTTACCTACAGTGGCGTTAGATCTGGCTCCCTGGCGACCCTCTTCAGCGAATTAGTAGCTTGGGAACTGCCGTCGACTCACTCACATAAGCGTGGCAAGGAGTTATTGCGCATAACGTGCAGGAGGGCTCGAGTCCTTGTAGGTAGAAGACAGGAGAGAGTCCAGTAGTGGTCTGCGTAGCAGTGTTTTGTGCGTACGTCACGAAGAGAATGACACCGGTCCAGTCTTAGTAACCGGAAGTGACGTACATTGTCAGAATATCACCTGATGTTCGATTAAATGTCTCTGTTAAACCATTCGTTTTATGATTGTAAGATGTGGTGGTGTGGTGAAAGACCTTGCATTCCTCTAGAATTGCTTGACGACGACCGACAGAAATACACGTCCTTCGGACGATGCGCGGCTCACGTAGTGCGCCGTGCTGTAGAATGACGTGGTGTGAAATGAGAGGCAACATTGCTAGCCGATGCAGATGTCAATGGTGAAGTCTCTGCTTAGCGCGTAATCGATGGCAAAAATCATCTATCAGTTGGTAGCAGGAGTGATTGAAAGAAGTCCATACAAATCAACGCCGGCGTAGTCCAAGGGGCGGAGAAGGCAAGTTAGTGGTTGTTACGGAGCAGGGAAACGGTAAGGGGGGGATTCGTGCGGCTCTGCTCGACGTAACAAATGTAGCGGTAGAAGAAGCGGTAAATTCTGCGTTGATAGTAGCAGAGCTGGAGGAAAGTGCGCACACTGTGAGTCAGCGTTGAAGGTGGCACATATGTCAACGTAGATGACGCGGAATAAGAGCCACTTGCGTCCATCATGGAGGTAGTTGGGATAGTAGATCAACTGTCGCGAAGAATGAAATGGTGTGTTTGATGGCTTATTTCTCAGGGATGGTAGGTGACGTTGCTTCACGCAACAAGTCCATAAGGGAAGCAATGCAGGGGTTTTTGCGCCGCTGCACAGGCATGTCGGTGACGGCTACAGCGGGAACGCGTCGTAGATGGACAAGAAGACCGCCGCTAGAATGTGTATTGATTGGCGGATGCAGGGGTGGGAGGAAGGGTTACGGGGTTCAACCGTACTTTATGTATGCTCGTGCGTGCTTTGGTAGGTGCATGGTGGGCATAAGCAACAACTAACTCGTGAAATCCGCGTTTACGCTGGGCAAGCACAACGCCGAAGACAACGCCGCTAGTGTCCCTGTGAATTTCATCTTGGGTGCTCTCAGCTTTTCTGTCATAATAAACTTCTCTCCCTCTGTCTCATATGGGGTGAGCAAATCAAAATGTCGCAAAATCGGAGGCGACGTAATTATGCATCGGAGTTTGCTGGATGCATCGCCGCATGTGACTTCGCTCAAAGGTCGCGGCTGCGTCGGAGGTCGCTCAAAGCAGCTATAATTTTGGGCAAGCTGCGAATGATATGAAACGTCTAAAATAAAATCAAATGCATAGAAATGTGTGAAGGTATTTCATTGTCCGTTTATGAAAAGCAGCAACAGCACGAAGTATACTTGGAATCCGGAAGGACGCCATCTCAGAAGAAGACGGCTCAGAATAAGCAGCTTTCGTCTGCCAAATTAACACTAGAGCTGAGGCTACAGTGACGACAGCTTCGACCTGTGGTAGATGGGTCTAAAAGTCGTCTGAAAAGATCACAGTACCATCCAGGTAGCAGAGATGCGTCTACCTCTTGAAGCCGCGAAGGATGTCGATCATGCGTTCAAATGTTGCAAGAGCGTTGCACAGCGCGAATCGCGTCAGTGAATTCATATAAAGTCGGGTCTGACGAAGGCTCGTTTGCAGTGGTCAAGTTCAGCCATCGGGACTACCAGTAGCCGGAGCGCAGGTTGACGAACAGAAAAAAAGTTCCACGCATCTGCACGATGTGAATCATGACGAGTGGGCGAAGCTCTGGGTATCGTATCGGTGAGTAACCGTACGTTACGCGAGCGTTGCCCCATATAATGTAAATGGAGTGACATATAGTGTACATAGAAATGTAAATTTATTTCGCCTTCCGGTCGTCTTATCAACTCAAAATGTCGCAAGATTGTAGGCGACGTAAGAATACATCGGAGTTTTCTCACATGTAACTTCACTCAAAGGTCGCGGCCGCTGCGGAGGTCAGTGAAATGCGCTATAAATGCGGGGAGCTGCGAATGAAACGCGTAAAATAAAATCGAAGGCATAGAAAGCTGCGAAGGTATTTCGTTGTCAGCTTAGGAAACGTAGCAGCAGCACGAAGTGTCGTGGGATCCGGAAGGACGCCATCTCGGAAGAAGACGGCACAGAATAAGCAGCTTTTGTATACGCCAAAGCAACATTTCCTTAAGTTTACCTCAATGCCATTAGAGCTGAGACTAGTGACGACAGCTTCGAGCTTTTGTAGATGGGTCGCAAAGCCTCTGAAAATATCAGAGTACCATCCAGGTAGTAGAGCTAGATTCGTCTGCCACTAGAAGCCGCGAAGGATGCCGATCATGCGTTCAAATGTTGCAAGCGCGTTGCACGGCCCGAATCGCGTCACCATAAATTCATATAAACCATCGGATCTAACGAAGGCTGGTTTGCGGTGGTGAAGTTCAGCCATCGGGGCTGCAAGCAGCCGGAGTGCAGGTCCAACGAATAGAGAAAAAAGAAAAAAAAAACTATGCTCCATGCCGGCAGAGAGAGAGAGAGGCAAAGGGAAGGCAGGGAGGTTAACCAGGTTATACCCGGTTTGCTACCCTACACGGGGGGAGGGGGAAAGGGTAGGAAAAGTCGCGGCATTGTCTATTAGTGGCTAGGGATAGATGTCCTTACGTGTGATCTTGTTCAGCAAGCTATAGTCTACGCGAAAACTAAGTAATTGAGCCGTTTTTTTTTTTTTTTTTTTTTTTTTTTTTTTTTTTTTTTTTTTTTTTTACAATATCGACCGGTGAGACCCATCGGCTGTTCGAGGTCTGTATGACGCCGTGTTGAGCAGTGTCAATTGTGCGATGTTGCGACGCACTGTGGCTGGCACACGATATGCGCACTTAGGCTAAGGAGCATGAAGATCAGTGTCGAAGAAAAACATCGTGTTAGACTTATTTTGGGCTTCAATACATGACAGGACGTTTTGTTAGGAATATAATTCGGATGGCAGCGCCTTCCTCTGTAATGTTCGGGAATTAGGAAATATCTCGAAACTAGTGGCATCATACGAATTAGTTCCAAGTCGTCTTGCGAACTCCACGGATAAATATTGCGAATTGAAATGTGGCCGATAAATCAATTCAGATCAAAATCAGTAAATTTTCGTTAGTTAGTGGACTATGCCTTTCAATTTTTGTGGAGTAATTTCCACCTCTTCTCGTCGACCAGCTGACGAGCTAGAATTGTACAATATCCAACAGCCAACCTTTAAATTTGTTTGAAAGTGTTCGCTGAAACGTCGGTATTCTTCCTATTGTTGTACACATATGTACCCTACTCCCCTCTAGAATGCCCAAGCGCTTTAGTGCATTTGAGATAAATAAGTAAATGAATGAATAAATAAATAAATAAATAAAATCTAAGCACGTGTTACACTCACTCAGAACGCTAAGGCGAAACCTGGTTGGCCTCTTGACACACTTTTTGTTGCTGTAACAATACGTATATATATATATATATATATATATATATATATATATATATATATATATATATATATATATATATATATATATATATATATAAATGATACTTTCGCATTCACGTTGCACAAGTGTGTCATCATCAGCATCATCAGCAGCAGCAGCATGAGTACGCTAATTGTAGGGAACATGCCCCTCCCATGTTTCTCCAATCAACCCGGTCCTGTGCAGGCGGCGCCCACGTTAGCCCCGGAAGCTTCTGAATCTCATCTGCCCATTTAACTTTATGCCTCCCGTTCGCGCTCTTGCCTTCTGTTGGAATCCCCGCTGTTACTTTCCATTGCCACAAGTTATCTTGTCTTCTCGCTGCATTCCCTTGACAGATAGTAGTTAGGATTAGGATTAGGATTTTGTAGGTTGCCGGAGGATCTAGCCTTCCGATTGAGAGATAGTGGTAAACTACCATTCCCTTTTTTCTTGAGAGATAGTGGTAAACTGCCAATCATTATCTCAGAACACGTGCCAAATGCACACTACAACATTCTTATACTTTTGGTTACTTCGTTCTCATGGTTCGTATCTGCGGTCACTACCTTCCCTAAACAGACGTATTCCTTTACCATTTCCAGTGTTTTGATAGGCATCGCAAATCACTCTTCTCTTCGGAGGCTGCTGAACATTGCTTTATTTGTCTGCATATTAATTTTCTGACCCACCGATCTGCTTTCCCTGTCTAATTCAGTAATTATGATTTGCAATAGTTTTCCCGAGTTACTAAACATGGCAATATCATAAGCGAATCGCATGTTACTAAGCTACTCTCCTTTAACTGCTATCGCGTGCTGTCCGCAATCCAACGCTCTGAAAACCTCCTGTTAACACGCGGTGAATAGCATTGCAGAGATGGTAGCTCCCTGCCTTAGACTCTTTATTAGAATTTTATTCCATGCTTTTTTTTTTTCATGGGGGGACAATGGTGGCTGTGGAGACACTGCAGATATGCCGCCGCGACGGCATAGCGTCTATGGAGGTCGGCTGCTGACCTGAAAGGCGCAGGTTCGATCCCGGCCGTGGTGGTCGCATTTCGATGAAGGCGAAATGGTAGAGGACCGCATGTACTGTGCGATGTCAAAGCACCTTAAAGAACGCCAGATGATCAAAATTTCCGGAGTCTCCTATACCGCGGGCTTCATTATCATATCGTGGTCTTGTCACGTAAAACCCCAGATATTACTATTACTATTATTATTATTATTATTATTATTATTATTATTATTATTATTATTAATTTTCGTTCATTAAAAAAATCATACCAGAGGGTGTTCGAATGATGATATTTAGGTAGTGTTTTTGGAGCCGGTGACCGGCAAATCTGTAGCGCTAGCACACGTGCGTCATCGTGTGTGCTATGCGCCGATTTGTGTGTACCGTGAGCCAAGACCTTCTAGAACGATTACTTTGTACTTTAATAGTAATAATAATTGTTGGGGTCTAACGTCCCAAAATGACCATATGATGAGAGACGCCGCAGTGGAGGGCTCTCAAAATTTCGACCACCGGGGGTCTTTAATGTGCGCCTAAATCTAAGCACACGGGCCTCAAGCATTTTCGCCTGCATCGAAATGCGCCGCCGCGGCCGTACTTTGTAGTTTGAACCACACGTTTGGTAGCACCATGTTAGTTCGCGGAGGCTGAATTTCGATGGACGCAAAATGCAAGAAGTCCATGTGCTCAGATTTAGGTGCACGTTAAAGAACCCCACGTGGTCTAACTATCGGGGGCCCTCCACTATGGCATCTCTCACATTCATATCGCGTTCTTTGGACGCAAAACCCCAACAATTATTATAAGAAGTATAACAGCTTTTTGTGCATCCAGAGAAGCCTAAGGAGTAGAAAAAAGCTCGGAAAACACGGCGACAAAAAGTAAGCAGACGCTACAAGCTAAGTAACCTAGAACTAAACATTGCGAAATGCTATCATTCGACTGTCAAGTCATGAAATGTGCGCCAACTGCTTCTGCCATCGGCCGAGCCTTTCAACATGGTAAAAAATTTGCGCAGCTTGCGCTCAGTCGCGTAAGGCTGGGGCAGAGCAGAGCTGGTCGGCACTCGCCTGGTCCTGGCTTGACTAGGCACACGTTCATTCACACGTCCATGCACGAAGTGTTCACGCCATCACTTTGCGATTCCCGAGTATCGGATAGGGATCGATCGGGTTTCATTGGGAATCGTTTGGCAATCACAGCACCAAGTACCTTACTTACCTTAATTAGATAAATTGGCCTAACTTGCAAATTCGTCGCTTGGTCTCGATTAGCTTCCATCCCATGTCAAGGTAAGCTTAATTAGCTAATTAGTCGAGTTACCACTAGTTATATTCCATATTAATTAGTATTAGGGTAAGCTCGGCGCATCTTACATAGTCTGGCATTACTAGGCACACGAGTATCTCAGCTCGGCTAAATTAGGGCTTTTTGAGGTGTGATTTAATTAGCTTAGTTATGCGTATTTAATTAGGTTTTACAATGCTCAACATGGCTTACTAAGGCTTGTCTATGGTTACACTGGTTTAACTAGGCACTCCTGTTCTTAATTTTGCTTGACGTGGCCGCGCCGGCAGGATCATGGTTTCCTCTCTACATCGCGAACCGGACAAACAGCGGGCATAACATACTTGTAAAAAAATGCGAAGGGAATAAACGAATACGTTTGGCTGCCCTTCCGAATTCCCGGTGCAGTCGGGCACCGTTTTCTTTTTCTGATGCGTAAAACGAGTCGTTGCCATAGGATCGGGGAATGACTAGCCATTTTGACGTTGCAGCTCGCTGGTCTTATCTTTGTCGCCGTTAGCAACGAACGCGACAGGCCACGCCAAGTCGTGAAGCTGTGTGTTCTGAACTTTTTTCTTTTGTTTCTTTCCTTTTCTTTCTTGCCTTGACGCAACTCTTGACTTCGCGCGAGATTCAAAAGAGAAAAGTCATGCGGCACGTGGTGGAAGACACGCGAATTAAACGCCGATGTCCGTGAAAGCTGGATCTGGTCTTGTTGAACTTAACTCGCGGAACATTTCTCACCAGCAA